>JARQSV010000587.1:293807-350899 GCA_030142285.1 Calameuta idolon | reverse complement strand
CTCCTACGCTTGGAAGCTACTTCGATTATCTATGTCCACGAGTTTTACATTGTAAATTCTCTCTCCTTCTTCCGTCTGCTCATTCGCCTTTGATACTTCCTCTTCGTCAGCCCTTGAGGGACGTTGTCACTGTATCGCAAGACAGAAATATTGTTTCTTCGCTTCTGATTAACAATAGCAAACAATTATACAATCGCCACGTCTCTTGGATGAGTACGGAAGTATCCGTACATAAACGTACATACGGGATGGCTCAATCGAAAAGTTCCGCACTTGAAAGACAGAAACAACTAATACGAGACTTTCTAAGTGAAAGAACAACGAACTTTGGCAAGTGTTTCTTTTTTTTCTTTTTTCTCTTTCCGTCGTCCTTAGACGATTTAGTACAAGTGCACAAGTACTTGTAGACTCTCGCATTTTCACTCTCATTTCTCTATGTACAGTAAGAAGCAGCTTTAAAGCTTTGGATGCGTATCGATAAGATCATCCCAGTATGATTGCTCTCCTTATAATTGGAAACGTGATTAAAGAAAAAAGCAAGACCGAGATGGGTAGCCATCCAAGAAAAAAGAACTAGAAATGAGATTCTCTCGAAGAAGACAATAACAAGCAAAATATTCGAATTGGCGAATTAGGAATATAAGGCGCGAATTTAAGCCCACGTCCCCATACGTATTTGGTGTTGACTTTTGATTCCTAGTGCGATCGTCGTATATAAAATACATACCGTACGCTTTTATGTGCACGATAACGAGAATTAATACATGGTTAATAGAATTAATTATTTATTTCCCACTGGAGCGTCACTCGATAGCTCCTCGGCGTTCTCCTTCTCTTTTCTTCTTTACGTAATATCATCGGATCGACGCGTTGGATCCTCTTCTTATCAATTTTTTTAAAAAATAATTTACAAGGCAAGAAATCAAAAATCGATTTACCGATCACTCTATTCCTCTTGTTTCATTCCTCTCCTCTTTCCTGTGCTTATGTAAATTATTTTCTTTAGTAGAGATACAAAAAAAAACCTACACTGAGCTATCGTACAAGGCATGCCAAGATGGACTATATCAATTGTTTATCTGATAACGCAACGGCAATAATTGTCCCCTTCGCTTCTCATCATTATATAACATTTATATAACAGTGTATACGAATTTCTATATAATCGACGTAGAGAATATTGTATTGGCCGTATGAAAGAACGGTATGGATGGTACCAATATATAATATATATGTATATGTGTGTGTATATATATATATTTTCGCGATTGTAAACGCTCGTGTAAGAAACGTTGCGCTATGTACAAATAACGTGGCTGGAATAGCAAAGTGTTTTTCCATATAGGCAATTACCAGGACCCTCGACAAGATAGCATTTTAAGGGTAGCTAAGAGCTTGATCGAGATACGATGGTAATGGCCTACGTAAATCTTCCAGGTTTGGCGTCCCGGATTAACAAAACGAGCAAGAATACAAACGAAGAAGATCACAGTTTATCCTTCGTCGAAGGAAATGTCGCGATTTCGTCCTTGTCTTCTGCGTGTCTTTTTTTAGGTTTTATCATTCTTTCTCTCTCTTTCTCGCTCTGTTTTCTTCCTTTCCATTTGCTTTGCGCCAGAGCTTCTTCCTGTTTCTCCATGCTGTCACTATCTAGAGCAACTATCGTAGACTACGACGTTTCCTTTAACCCTCGCTCACGGATGAAAGTGAACTTCGCGTCGAGCCTGCAGTATGATGCGTCAGATCCGGTAGATCCGGTGGGAGGCAGAGTGGCATCGCGCTTGGTCCATAAATTGCTTCTTGCTCTTCTAATTGCAGAGCGAATTGCTCCTCCAGTCTCTGAAAGTATTTAATTACATCAGAACAATCATCAATATTTTGTCTGCATTATTTCTAATTAAAGATTCCTGTAATCATCTTATAAAGGAGAAATATCTGTTGTCGGAGCTATTGGGCTGGAATGATTGATGTGTGAAATTTCAACTAACCTTTTGCACGAATCGATCCCATCAACTGATTCTGTATTATAATTTGGATAATCGGATTTTCATATTTAGACAATACAAACAAACAGAGGCACGGATGACACCCAAATGTAATTAGGTATTAGCACGCTAGCGACACGTTATGATTTCAATTGGTCAAGTTAAACAATGTTTTTTTTTTTTCTAATCTTTTTTGAATATCCAGCAACGCACATACACACGCACACACGCAATATCTTGGAGTATCTTAAGACTTCAGTGAGAAGTTTGTAAAAGTATATTCTAAGGCAAGAAACGGAAAATGAGACAGTGACATAAAACACTGAACGACAACGTGGAATGAGATTGGAGAAATCTCCAGGAAGCATAGCCAGAAACAATGATAGAAGCAAACCAAACACACAGGAACGAAGGAAAGAAAGAAATTAAAAGAGAAAAGACAAAAACGACTTAAAGACAATAGTTAATCAAAGCACTCGATCGAAATTGCCTTCGAATCTCGACGGGGTACATACAATGATGTTCCTGAAGAAGCGGACAAGTCGAGGAAGACAATAGTAATACAAATGTCACGTGAAGCCAAGAAGAGCCACAAGGAAATCCCCAAAGAATGACGACGATACTTTGAAAAGAGAAAGACGCAAGACGACACAAATGATCCCAGGGTGTTTTGGAGAATTTCAGGAGTCTTGGTAGCCCAGGATGGAATCCACATGTAAATTATTTACGAGGAGAGGATGGTGCCACGTCGGGTTTTGAGAAACTTCTGATCAGAGAACTACGCACTGAGTTGTCAGAGCCATTTGATCTCAGTGACACCCGGGGGATACTGAATGCCGACGGAGATGTTGGAGTGGATCTAGGATGTCGTGGCTCAGTTTGCCAAGGATCAGATTTGAGTATCGTCTGCATGTCGTAATTCGAGAAGGAGAAGGAAGACAGACGAGAGGGCAAGTGGTCTTTGTATCTCGCCTCCAAGGCTTCCAATTGAGTCGCCAGCTCCGCCTCAATCTTCTATAACATCAGATTAAATTCCTTTAATTTAGTCGCCATTTTCGATAGGAACTTCCGGTCAGAATTCCAATTGACTTAGGTAAAGAGAGAGGAGTCCATTCAGAGTCATATTAGAGGTGGGTCGAGATAGCAATATCAAAGTGGATAATTGATTGTAAAGTATCGATATAATAAAATGAAATAGCAGTCATTTCTTGTCATTCGATTGAAAGATTGAAAGTTTACCTGTTTACGTGGCTTTAATTGAGCTTTCCATTCTCTGAGCTCCTTCGTGTACGCTTCTTCCTGTTCCTTGAGCTTCATCGTTTCATGCTCCATCAGCATCTTTCTCTTCTCATTTTGAAGTTGTTCCAGTTCCTTTATGGTGGCGTCGCTCTGCGCCCTAACCTCCTCTAACTGTCTGGCGTGTTTTAATTCAAAGCGTTGTTGCTCAGCACGATATCTCTTCTTCTCGTTCTCCTGGAACTTTTTCAGTTTCTCTCTCTCGGCATCCGGGTCGGAGACTAGCGTAGAAGACATTATGGATATGCGCATCGACTCGCGGAACATCATCTCCCTGGCCTTCATCTCGTTACGAATCCTCTTAGGCAAGTTACGACGTTCAGCAGTTTGCCTCTTTATAAGTTCCTCCTCCTTCCTCTGGTTCATCCTCTTCATCTGCTCCAACTCCTTCTCGTGCCTGATCAGCATCTGGTGTCGCTGGAGGAAGAACATATCCTTCAGCTGTCTCTTTAATAATTGTTGTCTCTCATGAATTTGTCGCTCCTCCAGTTCCCAGATGGCAGCTTCCCGTGCCCTCATCAGCTGCTGCTTCTGCTGAAGGAATTGCCTCTCCATCAGGGCTATCTTCTCCCGGTGACTGTCGGAGAGTCTGCGCAAGGATGTCTCATGACTTTCGTTTAGCTTCTCCAGGAATAACTTCTCGCGTTCTTCGTGCTCGGCTTCTAGCTTCTCCTTACGTGTCTTGAAAGCGCTCTTCCTCTTCTCTTTCGGCATCAGGTCCACCTCTTGCTTCAAAAGTCGTAGCTCTTGTTTCAGACCTTCCCTGAACTGCTTTAGTTCACGTTCTTGTTCGCTACGAATCTTCTTCGACGCTAGTCGGAGGTCTGCTTCCTGCTGAGCCTCCGCACGTTCTATTTGCTGTCTCTGTTGACGAGCCAGGGTCTCTAGGTCACTCTCCGCACCACGTTCTAGCACTTGTCGTTCCTGCTCAAATTTCTTCTCCTGCTGGTCCTTATTAAATTGCGCCTTCTGAGAGAGGTCTTGGAATTGCTTTTGCTCCATCTTCTGGAGCATCTTCAGTTCACGAAGTTCTTGCTTCCGGAATATCTGGTCGTCGTATACCTTGCCGTTCTCGTCGTCCCCGTAGATGACCTTGGATGTCGTGGTGGTTACAACGACACCGTCAATTTCAAACTTCCTAGTCCGCTTTCTCGTCTTCTTTTTCAGATTCATCATCTGTATATCTTCCTTCGTTCTCGCTGGCCTGGGAATCTCGCGATTGTAATCAGGTTTCCTCCTGAGGACGACCTCATCATCAATTTCAGAAGATTGCCTGGATTCTCTGCCTATATGATTTTCTTTATTGGATTCGCGACTGTCCTGGCTTATCGTCGTAGAAATCGATTCAGCATCGGATCTATCAATACTTTTACTAGGAGTATGAGACCTGGTGGAACCAGAATCGCTATGTGACCTGGATCCTTCATAACTATCCGGAGATACTCTCTTCTCCTTCAATGCCTTTACATTCTCTTTCTGCTTAGAAAGCTTAGGTACTCTGTCGTTATCCCGACGAACCTGGCCATTCATCTTGGTGGAGTTGCACTCGACGATGTCGTCTACGTCAGTAGACTCCAGCGTGGTACCAGCAACGGTCATGCCCATTTTATTAATCTCATCTCCACTGTCGCTCTTGGAACTTGATCTCTCCGTCGAACTAATATCGCTGTGCGATGATCCTGTCCTGGCGACATTGGTTTTCGCCATCATCGAGGAATCCTTTACCTGTTCCTTATCGTCGCCAACTGTGACGACAGATACGTGACTAGTATCCTGTAACTCGTCCACGATCGGACTCACTATCACGACCTCGGACTCATCCAGCTTCTTGCCGATCCTCTTCGGCGTATCAGCGATGACGATGGCCTGTTCCTGGGGTATGTACTCCAGACTATCAAGACTGGGGAAGCCATCGTCGTCGGTTGAACTCTCGTTCACTTGAGTCTTGTTCGTCTCGTTGGCTACGATCACCACTTCGGACGTTGGCGAAGGTCTACGTGGTGGAGGTGTCGAAGCGGCGTCGATCAAAACTGGAGGATGAGTCGTCACTACAGTTACTTGGCTGACGTTACTGGCTAGACTGTTTGAAGGATCCGGGGAGTCTGACGTTATTCTCACCGTTGACGTATTAAGACGGATATCTTGGTCCGCTTGGGATTTTCCTATAAAAATTAATAAATTTCAGGTAATAAAGCTAGTTATTTAAGAATCGATTATCACAGTGACTATACAAAAGAGGATAGTTACCAGTGATTACAACGATATTATCGCCACTACCGCTCCTGGAGCCACTTCTGCTCCGGATGGGCGTCGATGTTATTACAGATACGTTAACGCCGGAATCACGACGTTCCCTGTCGACGCTCCTGTCTACGGTGTCTTCGTGAGTCCTTTCGCCGGCGAGCCACTTTTTATTACCAGTCTTAGCAACGAACTCTTCGGAGAAGTTCTCCAAGGAGTCGTTCCTCGAGGAGCCTTCGCTGCGACTCTTGGCGAGGCTCTCAGTCTTCGATATACCAAAATCGCTTTTGATGTCCTCAGTGGAGTTCGACTTGACGGAGGACTTTTCCGAAAATCCCTGAGCATTACTGGAATCCGAGGATCTTTTAAGAGTGTCTATGGAGGCGTCGCTTATTCGTTTACTCGAGTCCATTGAAATTCTCTTCTCGAGAACGGCGTTCAGTTTCTCCTCGACGGATTTACGTTTCTCTTCAAGGCTCCTTCGACTCTCGTCGACGGATTTTTGTTTCTCGTATCTGGGTCTTTCTTCCACCGACGGTTTCCGATCGTACCTAAGTGCAAAAGGGTATCAGCGTTGGAACAAAATTTCTCAAAGAAAAGAAAGTTATACAATTCTTAACGATACCCACTTGTTCTTTTCCTCTGATGATGCCTGTTTGCTAACTACGGGCTTCTTCGTGTCTTCCGGTTCCAGTTTGATCGGTGCAGATTTCCGTTTCTCATCGCCATTACCCTGCCGCTCCGTAGATTTTTGTTTGTCCTCGAAGGATTTCGTTCTGACACCAGCGCCCTTATCTTGATCTGGTGTGTCCTTCCTCTTTTCCATGGATATAGCATTCTCTTGGCTGGTTTGTTTCTCCAAGGGCTTCTTCTCCCCGTTGAGACGTTCCAGCTTGTTAGGCTTATCTTGCTTCTCGATGACGTTCCTTGTTTTGTCCACTACTTCCATGGCACTGGGTTTTTCAACAGTCTTTGGAATGTTTTCTTTCTCTTCGCCCTTGCTATCTTGCCTTCCCGGCGGTGGCGGCGCAGGACCCTTGTCTCTAGATATTCGTCGCTCGTTCGTTTCGCTCGGGACTGGTGGTTTGGGTGCCTGTAATTAGCGCAGAAATTTATTAATCAACGTCAATAAAGTTCAATTCATCCTGATCCAATTAAAAGCCAACATATTAATTACTTTCAGCACACTATCATACCTGTTGCTTCTTTTCGACGAATCCAGATACATTCTCCCTGGATTCAGTTTTGCGCAATTTCTTGTTCCTCTCATCCTTTTCACCATCCCGATTGATCTCTCGCTTGTTACTCTCCTCGCGCTTCGGAGACACGGGCGACACAACAACACTTTCCTTCTCCATGACTGAAATATTAACGTAGAATGGAAAATCAGCTTGCTAAGTCATTAGCAATAAACGATGATCGTTCGATAAAATAATTCTCCCGCAAACTTACTCTTAACGTCAGTGTCGCTGCGCATAGATGCAGAGTCATCTCCGAGTTGGTCCAGCTCCAGGGGTAGCTGCGACGTGCGCTGCTCCTGGAATATACCAGTGAGAATTAGTACTGAAGAAATGACAAACCCGGCGCAAAAGGGTCCTTTAAGTTATCTCCCGTATACCAAGAACACGATAGACAAAAATTTATAACAGGACACATTGATAAATTTATGTATTAATGAACGAAGGCATGATTGGTCCCTGCCATTACTTTCTTTTTTATTTTATTGGCAAAAGCTACTGACCTGACAATCGCACGGGTGATGGGGCTGGCGAGGCCCAGGCGAGCCGCATGCACAGCCAAATTCTTAAGTTACAACGGAACATCCATTAAGAACTAATTCTTATTGATAAAACAAATCTGGGATACTAGAAAAAGACTACTGTCAATTTTCGGCTTTTCCTCGTTCTGCCCAACGGAACAAGCACGGCAAAGAAGTTGGACAGATTTAGCTACAGGATTTATAAACAAAGGGCTAATAGAAGGTATTCTGATAAACTGCATTAATAAAGAAGAATAAAAAGTATAACATGCATCTCTTATCAATAAGTAAAATACTGATAAAACTGTTGTCGTTATTGCTTCGTGATCGAAGCGTATATCTCGCAATGGCTTCCCCCTTGAAATTTGCCCATATCTATAAAATATCGAACCATCTACGAAATTTCATTTCACTCGGAAGCAGCTTACCGATACGCTGATACTGTTCTCTGTGCTTTTTCGCCTTTTTGGCCTTCTATTGGTAGTGCGAGCGTGTAACAACGTACGTCAAATACGACTGTTAATAAACAATTAATAATTCACGACGTATCAATCAATCGAAAGATCCTAACGGCGTAGCGGTGAAGGATTAAGCGAGGATTCATTATTTGTGTATTATAAAAGTATTCCACTTGAAGTTATCTCACTGAACGATTAGTTGTCCGATATAGATCAGCAGAAGAATGTATGATGATATTACGTAGGAGATTGTCTGTAGGTAAATTGACGCCGGTTGACGTTATGTTGTTGCACATTTATCTAATGTAATTTAAAGAATAGTGCATATATCTCTATGTAGAGGGAACCTCGAATCTCATCGCCAGGAATCATCCGCGATTCGATATTCCCAACGTGCAAAAGGATCTAGTCGATAAAGAGCTGATCTCATTGCCCTGTAGGTTAAATATGCTTTGCTAGTAGCTGTACGATCACCCACCTCGGCATCCTCGTCGACGAGCTCCTCTTCGACGACGTCGGCTTTATACTCCAGCAAAAGATCGCGTATCGGTTTTGAGTCGAGCGTTCTGTTGATGAACGGATGCTTTAGAAGTTCCTCGGCAGTCGGCCTCGAGGACGGATCTTTTATCAGTGCCTTGGCGATGAAGTCATTGAAGTCCTTACTCCATTTTCCAGGTTGGTCCAGCTTGGGAGGTTCGCTCTTCTGGATCTTTAGCAGCACCCTCATCGGTGACATCTCATGATTCGGTGGTTCCATCTGGGCGAATTCTATCAGGGTGATGCCAAGGGACCAGATATCGACCTTGGGGAAAGAAATAAATGTTTTAAATGATACTTCCAACAATGGTTACATAACCAGGTACTTGAGGTGACGCACCTTAAAATCATATGGATTGTCTCTGAAGGTCTCACAGAGAACGACTTCTGGCGCCATCCAATACGGCGTGCCGATGAAGGTATCGTGCTTCTGAAGTGTGTGCTTGTTCTTAGCAGAGACGCCAAAGTCCGCTGTAATAAGAAAATGTTAAACAGAAGGTGAATTAATAGTTCCAGATAACAAGGAGCAATCGAGCAACTGTGTAAACGTTAGAGCGAGGATGAGATTACGTTACCCAACTTAACGCCACCAGCCATTGTCAGGAGAACATTGCCTGCTTTTAAATCCCTGTGAATGACCTTGGCTTTGTGAAGAAAGGCTAGACCCCTAGTCATGTGCTGACATACGTAAGCTATTTGAAGTTCCGTTAGAGCCTTTTCAAGTTCTACCATTATAGAGTCCAAAGCTCCTCCGTCACAGTATTCGATGAGCATCTGAATAAAATGTCCAGCATCAGAATTGGCACTGGTGCCAATATATATGTGAAAAAGCATAGTTTCTCTTGCAACAATACATGAAAAATCTAATAAAGAAATAGCAAGAATCTAGTAACTGGTTGGTTGACCAGTAGATATTTGCATATAATGAAAGAGTGGGCGCCCTCTATTTTCTGCAATTTCCAGGTAGTCATAAATAATGTAATAAAAGAAATTGGTAGACCTACCCACAGTTTTCCTTCCATAAAGTATGCCTCGTGGAGCTCAACAACATTAGGATGTTTGCATTCTGATAGTATATCGATCTCAATCATGAAGTCACTGAGATCATCTTCACCTTCGAGAGCACACATTTTTGCAGCAGCCAGCTGCTGAGTTTGCTTGTGTTGTGCCTGAAGTCAAATAATCATTAACCATTATTTTTTTTAAATTTAACGAAAGGTTACTCTTTATAATACAGAAAGTAATGCTCCAAGGATAAAATTTCCATTCTCTTACAGCTCAAAATTAATTCCGAATCCGATTGTCATAGATTATCTGTACTTGCAGTTTCTATAGGATTAGGAAGCCTTACAATATATTTTCTACCAACTAGGAACCTTCTAATTCATGTATCATACAGTGGAAACACATTAAGAAATAGAAGTCGTTTTATTGTATTATAAAGAAAATTTTCCATTACCTTGTAAACTTTTCCAAAGGCACCATCACCAAGTTCACCTATCATCTCCCAAAATTCTTCAGGATTACAGTCCATCTTGATGTTATTGTACAGCTTCTTCTTCTTGGCGTCATTGCCACCAAAGTGGAATGCTTTCTTAAGATTTGATAGGAACGACATCTTCGTTCAGTGCTTTTTTGGCTTGCAATAGAATCTTCACGACTCACAGTCACAATAGAATAATCGTTCCAGCGATTTTCAGGACAACCGAGTCTTAATAGTGAAACGTCCCTTGGTGTATTCTCAAAAATTGAGAATATTAGAAAAGTAGAATTAAGGCAGGGATCTTGTCCCTTCGAATCAACACTAAGTCCTATATAAGATGGCTCGGATTGATAACTTTCATATAGTGATTATCCTCCCAGGCATAGTGATTTGAAGAAAAACCTTTTGCTTCTTCTCTCATAGGTTATTTTTCTTATTTCACTAGATCCCCACTGCTGAGCAGGGGATCACACTAGTTCTCTCCCGCATCTTGACGAAGAAACTCTTCTACGAGGCTAATTTACTGGTGCAAGTACTCTGCACAGATTGCTATAAATGCACACAGAGTAAATGAAGCCCATTTCTACACACAAGGTCTACAAGTCCACTTCACAATATGCACTGTAGAACCTGTAAAAAGAGGATTAGCAAATATTAATTTACCTTTTCACCCAAAATCTAATCAGCAAAGTAACCAACTTTATAAATCATTAATTTTCACACAGGGCAATAGATTTCCTATTCGTAATAAAGTTTTTTACACCTCATGGAAACCCTTTTTATCATCAAACGATAATAAGAGTATACGATAATGTGCTTATACTATGTAGATAAGTAAGATAAACATAATGAATGAGCTGTATATTGATAAGACTTTTTGACTAACATCACACTAGGAGAATGTATCAAGAACAGTCTTATGACAACATCTAGTTAGCTAATGCCATCTCTTAAATAGTATTATAATAGATAATTGTATAAGACATTCTGCGTCAAATGCTCTATCAGGTATTGTATACAAGAAAAATGTTATCATATAAGTAAGAGAATTTCGTAATTCATATTATTCCTTAAATCCTTTTATTATAATGAAGTGCTCATGTCTGTAATATCTGTGATATGTTAATAAAGAAATTGCCAATAATATATTCCAATAATAGCTGGCAACTAATTAGAAGTGATGGCCTTAAGCCATACTTTTCCTCTAACGTATTAGTCATCTAATAGCTGGCCCCTGAATGGTGCTAACTTCCAGCGTTATGAAAATGTAAACGCGATCTATTAGGAAGTCACAAATTCATAGCATCTAGCCATAAAGTCTGACTGAATGTAAATGCTATTGAGTTTTTCGAAGATGAAGGAGTATTAATTATTCAACAATTCCTAATCTACGCCTACGCATCTGCAAACAGGTATAAGTCTCATCATCAAATTCCAGAGGAGTTATTGTAAATCCCTCCATTTAACATTTAAAATTGTTGACATTAATCAGATACCATCATTATATTGTTAACGGAATAGATTAGCAGTATCTAATCACAGTGTGCTTGCCAAAAAATAATCATAATTTTTATAGCTATGTTGTGCTTGATACCAAAGTAGAGGACTATGTAAGCATTTAAAATATCAATGACCTTGAAAAGATTCTTGACAAGGTCACAGTCAATGAGGCCAAAAATAATAAAACAAAATGGTCAACATAAACACCAAACACTTCCTGTTATTAATACCATATAGACATTTGACAGATAACAAGTAACAATTTAAAAGTATTACAAAAATCCCTTTAAGAGCAAAAGTGAAAATGGGTAAAAGTTTCATGCGTAACTAAATAGATATGACTGGAGTTCAGGAATCTAGTACAACCGGAATTCCATGTACATCTTTTCTTTTTAATGTCAACAATTTTCAGTGAGAAGCTTCACCGAATACAGTATCTGTAAGACCATACACATCCCTGATACTTTCCTTCTTGATTTAATAAGAAAGAGCCAATCTTTTAATGTTATGCAAAATTCTTTAACTCTCCCACCTGCTAGAAAATCTTGCCTAGAAAATCAGACAACCTTTCCAAATGAATGCTTTTCTTAAATCTTCAATAACTCACCATAGCAATTATATATTTAAATCACCCAAAGAAGTAATGAACCATCTCATAAAGTTTCTATAACAACTCAGTGATCTTATTAGGAAGAGCAACATCTTATCTGCCTAAGCCAAGTGGGAGAAAACAAATCGACAGGTGCCGTCGTTTGAGCGTCGACTTGACACAATTTTGACAAGCGATTGTCTGAGCGATGACCGCCATGTTTCAGAAGGACGTTCATGACTTTTGCCAATGGCAAAAGGAAAACACAGGACGTTCCAAGCATTAATAGTACATCCGGGATAATAATTCAGGACCTTGGAAAACGAAAGAGTGACGCAAAACGAAGCGAGGGCTATCCATCTGCGATAATAGATCAGGGACATTAATGAGGTGTAAGCGTCGAAAAGACGTTGGTCGCCATTTTGAGTTAAGAATGAGAAACAGAGCTCTTTTTTCTTCTCTCCCGATTAATCATCGAGCCTTCATTAATCTATACTTTGTATGTACATCATCATTGAAAGACATTATCGATGAAAAATCGACTCACCACATAGGAGGGTTCGGCTCCTACTTTAGTTTTCCTTTGAACACGTACACCGCTTTGCTAAATTAAAAGGAAACACTGTATAAACCTGCGTCAGGACGCTTGGTTATTCTCGTTAATGTGATAAGAAATGGTCACAATTTGATGGTGGACTTTTAAACGGAATATTTTAATAAACTTCCGAGCCACGGAGATCCACGGCCATTTTAGTCGCACGCAACTCACTGAACACACCACGCCTGGAAGTGACGTAACCAGACGTAACCGGCTGGAGCTGGCTGGAGCGACGTCAACCGTGCACCTAGACTTCCGGCAGTCCTTCCGGGATTCTCGCAGTATTTTCTTGGCTAGGATATTTATTGGATTACGTAATCGATCCTGCTACTACTAGAGAGAAGCCCCATTTGGTAATCTCATTAAGAATCGTGCTGTACTTTTTTCAATCATTTTAATTTGTTGGTTTTACTCCGTTCTGTACAAGACGATGAACGTCATGACGGCCAGCATGGGACGTCCTCTGTTTATCATTGAAATTTGTATGTTTTAACACATGTGGATACATTGTTTTGTCTGCTAAAAGTATAATAATAATTTTAGATTATTTATCCATCAAAAGATTGTATATTTGCATATTGTCAGCCAAGATAATAGCATGAAATGTTCTTTAAATTAAGTTTTAGATTCTTCCCGATGGTGCCGCTGTCTAATTAAAGGTTATTTTTGTAGTGCTTAAATTTGTAAGTGAAGGCAGTTTTGGATGGAATTACTATTACAAAAATAGTTATAAGAGCAGCTCGAATAAACTACTTTTATTCTGGTTTTCAGGTACTAGATTGACTGTTTGATGGTCAAACGTAAAGATGGCACGTTCGCGTGGAGTCTTTGAGATCATCTTTAAAAATATTGTGAACTCCATTAAACCTGAGATCAGAACTAAGAAATTTATGGGAGAGGATTATTTTGGCACAAAGTATTATGAGATACCACGTGCTAGTGTATCCACAAGGATGAGAGCGGAACGTTTCTTTGTTCCTGTGGTAAAGGAGGATCACGAACAGGAAATACCACCTGAGTGGATGGCCTGGCTCAGATTTCGAAGAAGGGACCCTCCAACGGAAGAGGAAGTCAAAAAGAATTACATAGCAATGCTCACAGTTCAAAAGAAAGCTGCTGAGCTTGAAGCACTAGAAACTCCTGTGCAAGCACTACCTGAAAAATCAGCAATCCAAAAGGTAGAAAAGAATAGTGATGGTCCTATACAATTTCCAGTATATGATGAATACAAAGACTATGGCAGTAACTACAAAGTAAAAATAAAAAAGTAACACATATTCTGTTAGGATAAAAATATTCTATAGAGTGGAAATGATGCTTGTCCCACTGTTTGTATATATTGCAATTCAAAGATATCTCTAAGAATACATTGTCCTCGTGCAGGACTAAGTTTAATGTCAATAGTGTTATTGTAGTGTAATAAAGAGTGAGTTTAAATTGATTAAACTTTTTTCACATTCTATTAGGCTTTCTATAACTTGATAACATTATTCTTTTGTGTAAAACAATTTATTAATATTTGATCATTGCTATACATACATATACGCATGAATATTTTGTGTTCACGTACGCTCAGTCACACCTTATATTAACAGAAATCACGTTCGATATTTAAATCTAACCAAGCGTTTATGTTAAATCTTGACGATACCTCAAGTATTTTAGGAAAAAAAACTAGCATTCCGCAATACGGAATGGTTTGGTGGACACCTCTATTATCGTTGCTTACGTATTTGTGAACAAAGTCCGTTTTCATTTTTATCCTTTTCATATCTTATTTATCATTCCCAATAAAACAACGAGTTATTCCACCGCGTCCTCAATCAAAACGTTTGCAAATCATCACTAAATGAAAATCAGTCGATCGATACTCGAGATGATTCTACGAAGTGAATCTCTGGAACACTAGAAACAAAGTCCAGGTCGTAGAGCGATACCATGGGTACCAATGGACGCGCGGAATCGATGTTGTCTTGTAAACCAGCGTGTATGGGGATTCTTCCATAGGAAAAATAATAATCTGACATTTAGTGCCCTCAGTGGCCACCGAAAGGTTTCATCAGACAAATCAACCAGAGAAGTCACTGTGGTCGAAAAGTGCCTGATCATAAAGTTCACCTTTGACCAAACGACCTCCAAAGTAGCGTCCATTCAAAGAATCCCTAGCTCTTTCGGCCTCTGGAAAAATAAGAATCACATGTATTACACCGAAAAAGTCACATAATACTTAAATTCTGAATCAACTCACCGCTCATCTGCGAGAACTCGACGAAAATCTTCACGATAACTTCAGCATCCTCGTCGTCCTCTGATTGTTTTTCATTGTAAATAATAACGCGTTCGACTACACCGAATTTTGAGCACTCGTCTTGTATCTCTTCCTGGAGGCTCTCGTCAACGTCCTCCGGGGCGACCATGTTTCTCAGAATGACTACGCGAGACTCGACCTTTCTCATGAGTTTTTGCATCACCAGATGCCGAGCACTTTGTCCCTTTATTGACATATTTTCCTGTTGTTGTAAAGTTTGGGGTTCAGTCTCCTCTAAGAGTTTTTTCTGAAGTTCTTCCTGTTGTTTCTGGTGAGCCGCTTGTTGTTCCTGAGCGCGCCTCATAATTTCTGTACCCCCTGCATTCGTGGCTGGTATCTAGATATGGAACAAGACAATCCTGAAATACCTTATTCCACCTGCAGAATAAAGTACCACTGAGACCTGATGCAGAACTTACGACAGGAGCTCCGACCACGGTGGGCGTAACGACAGCCGGTGGTGGAATAACAACAGGCTGTCCAGGAATAGGTTGTATGATAGCTGGTGGACGAGTGAGAGTCTGAGGAATAGCTATTCCTGGAGGTGGAATTACTGGAGCGACAGTAGCAACAGTTGGCGGAGCCATTATAGTAGCTGGTGCTATCGTAGGTCTGACTATTCCGGGAAGAGCTACGACAAATAATTATCGATGAAAGCAACAATTACAAAGACAAATAAAACATAGACAAACAACTATACAAAGAATATTTACCTTGATTAAGGATTGGCGGCGCCGTAGTGCCCAATTTAGTAAGACCAAGTGCAACGGCATTGCTTGCCACAGCATCCATAGCCTGAATCTTGGCGGTTGCAGCTGCTGCGGCAACTGCGGCTGCGGTGGGCATCATGCTGGTTCCACTAGGTGGTCCCATCAGTGCATTAGGTGGTGTTATGGCGCGTCCCACCCTAAGATACTGTCCACCAAGATCAAAGAGGTTCATCGAAGCTATGGCTTCCAAGGCAGACTGCATAGTCTCGTACTCGATGAAGCCGTAGCCCTTGTGCCGATGAGGTGAACTACCCTGAGCCAGTTTGCAGTAGGTAATAGGACCGAATGCCTCGAAAACAGACTTTATATCGTCCTCGGTTAGATCCTGGTGAATGGAGGCTATGTAGATGCGATTATAGTGTTTGCTCTCCTCGGTTATTTCATCGATGACCGATTGTGCTTGCGGCATGTTTGATGGCCTGCCGACGACCTGTCAACAGTTTTCAATGGGAATAGAGTGTCTCACAATCCTTAAATACACCTGGTAAAGCCTTTTAGAGGCTCTGGGTTGTCATAACATCAAATAAAAGATTTCATTCATTTCTATTACATTACTTACAGTCACAGTACACTAACAAAACTACAGTGAAAGAAATTGGGACTTCAAATACTTTCGTCTTTGCATATATTATGTACAATTTACTCCGACTTTGATTTTCAAGCCAACACGGAAGTCCAATCTTTTGCAATGATCCTGATCTCTGAAAGTATTTGAAGCACGCACAGAAAATGAAAAATACTTTAGCAACCAATCAGAATTAATTTTGGCGAAAGCACCAAACAATTCATCAGAAACGATAAATCCTTCATTGTGCGAGAAACCAGAGTATTAAAATGAATAAACATTCAAATTCATCGAGAATACCAAAAGTGGTTACAAGAACTTGCTTCGACACACTCAAAGATTTACCGTTCCCGAAGAACCTTGAATCTACAAAAACAAGAGGGAACTAAGAGCGGACTAGGCAGAAGGGTCGCCACTACAAAAACAAGAGTAAGGATCAAGAGGATAGATGGAAAAACGAAGAAGGTGGGAGAAGCGTTATTTTGAGAGGCTAAATAAAAATTTGCCGACCTCCGGCGTGACGATAGGATTGCACGGGGACGGGAAATTCGTTATATAGGTACGTCCCGCTACCTTGATGTTGCGTCCACCGATCATGACACCGTTCATTTGCTCCAGCGCGAGTTGGGCAGCTTCTGGTATCTCGTACTCGACGAATGCGAATCCTTTGTGCTTCTGAGTGACAGGATCCCAGGACATGTTGATAGATTTTATCGGGCCAAAAGGTAGAAAGGCCTGTCTAATTGTGTCCTCCTTCAGCTCGAAGCTTATGCTCCCCACGTAAACCCTGTGTGAGAGAGATGCGTTAGTATCATTAAGAATTACATATTGACTTATCTCGCACGATATTTCAAGCACATGGGACCCGTCTGCGCTCCCAAAGACTTAAAGACTTCAGTCTACAGCTGATTAATTTTCTCGTATGATATCCATGGGAGTACTAACGGGTAGTCCATGACGGTTCCGGTAGTCTTTTTCTCTTAATTTTAATCATTGGAAAAAATTGACAATGATACGTGTATTATCAGCTTCTACCACGTGCAAAGTCATACTGGACCATCATTGATCGGAGTGACATCATTAATAATACACGTACCATTACAACGATAGTCAGGATAATATACTAAGATTAATGATAACTTTGCCAATAGTACGGGTAATGTTAATGTTACACTATCATATTCATAAGGAAGCGACGAATCGCACGAGTTATTGAGTAAGATATGGTTACAAAATTAGAGATTAAATTAAAAAAAAGAAGATAAGGGACGACGGTTGACCAGTGGATATGTCCTGGATGATGTTAGAGGGTTGCTGGCTATAAGTAGGAGGACGTAGTGAAGAGACAAAGTGGTTCATATTCCATAAAGTATGTACAGTATATCCCATCCAAACGTAGAGCGTCAGAAGTAACGTGCAGCTTTCTATAAGTATTATGTTTTTCATTTCTTCGACACCTGGCAACAGTCAAAATGCTTTATCACTGTTCGGTCATTAAATCTTGTAGCATTTCTAGAAGATCCATTGCCCTTGGGTAACGTCTATGGCTCTACCTTGAATGAGACATATCGTACATATAAACAGGATCATTCAGTTCAAGAGTAGAAGACAGACTTAACAGTAATAATGCTGATATTACATATCAGAATCTCAGTGTACGTGAACTGTTAATTCTGCCTGATAATTTGACTTTGAAAATCCAATAGAATCTGTGGATGGGTGGGTTTGGGTGGGTGTGGTGTCTAAGGCAAAGAACAAACAAACCTGCACATGAGGGCGAGAGCCTGCTGTCTCTGCACCTGATTCCGTTGACTAGCCATTTGCTGCAACACAAAGGACCATAGGCCTTCCATTGATATCCCGCCCCCTTACAGAAGACAAACTTCAAGTATCCTCTCGTAGTACAATAATGTTAATGATTCCCCAAAATGAAAAAAAGCTCATCTCCACCCGTTACAGCAGACAATCAATTGTCATCGATTCCTTCAAAATACTCTACGACCCATCGATACCCCAACTCATGGGCTTCGATTACCCACAAGGAGAAAATCTAATGAGAATCGATGACACGTCTGGTAATCAGTCACGTTAAAGAAGAAAAAAAAACAAAGAGAAAAATTCATTTAAAGAATCATGCAAAAAGTATATCTTCCCCATCACCACGTTGATACAGCTCTGCTCCCGCCGACTATTGTTGTTGTCGTTGTACAACACACAACACAGTAGTATCGCGTTTGTTTTCTGTCGTGTCGTATGTCTCTCGTGTATGCTTATTGTGTATAGCCTACGCAACCATCTCTTCTTACGTATTATAGAAAATCAAGGGGCAGAGGGGGTTGGGGGGGAACGTATTGGATAAAAGTAGACGACTTTAACGATAATTAAGGCGAACATTAATGTATTATAATCGAGGATAGAAAACTATAATGCGTATCATTATAATAGGCTTCTTCCTTCTTGACAATATTGACACTAACCTGCACATTAGCAATAAAACTTGCTGCCGCAGGACCAACTTATTCTTCTGCGGGGAGAAAAAAAATCAACCGGTCAGAATCTCTCATTTCTGGTTCCGTGAGACTGTCGATCGTTCTCTACGAGGCTTCTATGTGTGTTCTATGTGTTCGCTCTTTCCCACTTTTTAGTCTTTCTTTTTTTTTTTTTCATTTCGGCAAGGAGTACCCGTCGTGCACAAATTTAACACGGTGGGACGAGCTAAATTTGGTCAGGACACGTCGAGCCACGATCTTTCGTTAACAGATTAAACAATATTTCTTCTTTGCCACTCTCTCTCTCTCTCTCTCTCTTTCTTTCTTCTTTGAAATTCAATGATCATCGCAGTACAATTTTCAATCAGATTGGTTTAAGCAAGTTAAGAGATTGGAAAGAGGGACAAAGAGAAAAAAAATATACAGAACATTTACTGCGTCACTGTGCATTCCCATTGCAAGGACCGTTGCAAGGATACTCTTGCAGTGAATTGTACGATTCGAAAAAGAAATAATTTTAAAAAAGATTGCAACATGAGAATGCAGAGTAACCATATAATTCACATAGAGATCAACGTCAAAGTTCATCCTTGTAGATTGATACCTGTTGCTGGTGCGCGAGGGTTTGCTTCATGAGGACCATCTTGATACTCTGTTCCATGGCATATTTCTTAGCCCTGGTAACAGTGTCCTGTTGTTCGGAAGTGATCTTGGGGAGGCCGGCACCCAGGATCCCAGGCAAAGTAAGATACTTGGCGCCAGGGCCTTGAAACAAGAAAAGACAGACAAATATAAGAAATCAATGATCAGCATAAGCTCGCAATCAAAAAGCTAAAGAAACATTCAATCAGATCTTATCAGCTAGAAGTCCACGGTGCTGGAATCGACAATCGAGTAAACTTCAAACGATGCGACTCTACAGACTTCTCTTTTAATAAAGTCACACAGCAGTTTGCTACATCATGTCTGAATGTAACTTATCGGTTATATTGTAATTGATAAAATCAATAAAGTACTCCAACTCACCGGCAACAACCTGTCCCGTCTGATTGAGATCATATATGGGTCCAGGCAGAAACTCCGTGGCACTTCCTATAAAAGAATATCAAATTAATCGAATGATTCTTGCTGAGGATTCTACCACCGTGTTTACTTCCACCGTCGGATGGGTGTGGGGCGGGGGTCGAGATATACGGGGTAACAAAAGAAAGATGTAAGGAGAAAAGATAAGCTTCGTTCTTCCAGGTTTCTCATGGACATATGAGGCATCGGCGATAACGGTGGAAGTGTATACGGTGCCAACGATTATAAGTGATAACACATTGCGATGAAGGAATGCTTTTGCGTGCTGTGGGAATTTCGTTTTTTTCTCTCTTTTTTTTTATTCATTAAAAATCCATTGATCTGAATATTCGTGGGAAAAGAACGTCGTCCGTCTCTCTTTCTCTCTCAGACAAGTCAATGCGGACAAATGAGAAGATTTCTCTCGCATGAATTTATGGCAATGAAACTTTACGTTAATGAAACTTTTTATTGGACAGGAGCGAGAGCGAAAGAGAGAGAGGGAGAGAGACCAAGAAAGAAAGGAAGAGATATAAAGTAAGGAAGTAACAGAAACAAAGGCAACAAACGGGACGCAAGGAATTAATTTGCAAGGACGTCGCGCGCAGAGCAGCTTCCGCTTTTATCCAGGAACTTCCGCCAAACTGTAAGTTTAAACAAATTAAAAGTGTCAAAGACAGAGCAGCAACGGATGACAGTTGGAATTTTTATCGAGGAAGATTAGACAGAGAAAAAATGTGTATATATATAAATATATATATGTATCCCGTTTCGACTATGAGGGTCCGTGTTATCGAGTAGCCACCGAAGAGGACACTTATAATACAAATAAATAAGTGAAAGTAGCTGCAGAAAAAGTATGTCCAGGACGATGACTATTGATGGTATCAGTCAGTGACTTCCTCAAGAGCACGAACGTACGTAAAATGGTGAATAAAAGCGAGCAAAGTATTATAATCTATTATAGGCACGTCGAGCCGGCGCGCTTTTATGCTACAACTAGATTTCAGTGGGAGCGTGACCAATTCGTACGTAGGGCTTAGGACATTCTGAAACAGAAATCAGAACACGTATTGGTATTCGTCGAGATTTCTCTGTTCCCTTTTAAGCTTTCTGAATTAAGAGTCGCACGTGGTTTAATACGAAGGGCCACGAAAGAGCGAGTGGACGATCATTTCATGGATCACAGGGGAGGACAGTAGCCCTGGAGAACCTTTCACTCTCGAGAAACTTGCAAAAAGAAAAAGAAAGTAAGAATACAAAAAGAATAAAAGTTAAAAGATAATTCACATTAATAATGGCCCGTTGAGTGTACAGTTCTTGTAGAGGATTTAGATATCATTTTGGAATCTTGCTACTGTCATTGTATCCTTAACGGTACCACTTATTGAAGCAGAGTATCTCAAGGTATTGTAGAACACTGGATTTGATTATGGTATTTCATTTTGTTATTGTCCTCGTGTTCTTTATCAAGAGGCTTTGGTATCAAGAACGGCTAACCGTGCTTTCGGGGCCGAGCAATGAAGGTAGCACGCGTAAATTATCCTGCGAGACTGAGGCGACGCAGAAATCTGTAAGCACAAAGCAAAGGAGAACACTCTCAGTGCGTTTTTCTTTTGTTTCTGCGCCAATTCTTTAGGTGCTGCCTTATCCAACCTAGCCGAGATGTTTTCAATGAACGACTAAACCCTGCCACGCTAACGCAACAGCAATGGCGATAGGCGTTTTTTCTTGGAAATATTTCTTTTAGCAATTCATTGATGGGCCTAACTTTTGTCCCATACATTTATCAATTATATTTCTTGTAGCTATTTTTAAATAATTGCTAGGAATTATCATGAGACACGTCACGCATCGCCACTGCCTTTTCTAAGTACGAGTCTCTTAGATATGAATTTCTGCAATTATAGTCCTGTGGATGATTGTGATTTTGTGAATGAATGGTCAAGAAAACTAAGAATATGTTCTTTACAGTTTAAGGAGACTCGTAGTTAGAAAGACTGGAAGAAATGTAGCTACCCTATTGTTGAATATGCTGACCTATCTAAAGAGAGACGCGTCATCGCGAGTACTTGGGGTACTCGACGAGTTACAGAGACGCCATTGTGCGTGTCAGTGGGAGCTTTTTGGAAAACTCAGATCTGTTTTTCTGTTTCAAGGTTATTGTAGCGTTTTCTCTTTCATTGTTTGGCGCACGCTCATGATCGCAGCTCAGTCGAAGGCCAGAGATTCTGTACTGTCTCTCTCTCCGCTGTAACATCTCAGAACAGAAGGACAACCATACATTAGTTTTATTCAGGGCCAACGGTCGCCTAGAGTAACCCTAACCCTATGCAAGTACAGTTCAAGGTACTGCACACAGATATTCTGTTTCTCTATTTTTCTCACACACTCTCTTTCACTCTCCGTGATTATTCCCATAGCTAATTATGTTACAGAGATCAATGGTTCAACTTTTGTCACACCGCTCTTAATGCCTGCTTTCCTTCGTTACATTATATCAATGCCTCCTGCAATCTTTCCAGTTTTTCTGCTCTTAGTTTTCTCTCTTTTTTCTACGTATCTTTACTCACTCTCACACTTTCTCTTGGTCTGTTCGTTAGTTTGTCGGTCTGTCTATATGCTCTATTTCAAATAGAGCCTTCTTAATTTTAACGCATATTATTTGATATGATTATATGGCAGCTTGCATTAGCAATGTACCTTCAACTCGGGCCTTCTTGATTGGAGGTTCCACATCATTTTGGGCTGCTGGTGCCTGCAAATAATCAATATTCTTTGATGTCATCAGTCTAATTAAACAGAATGGCGTAGAGACTATCCATATAACAATTAAAAAAACTTTTAATATTGCTTTAATTAATTCTTCATCACTACAATATGTACTTTAGAACAGTAATAGCCATTTGAATAAGAAAGTCCTCCACAAGTCACCCTACAGGCAACACTTCTCTCATCAACTAATCAAAATCAATAGGCACTTGGAACCAGTATACAGATTTGTTAATTTCTTTACGAAAAGCCGGAGACTAGCGGTGAACTGAAGTGCATGTGTGCCAAATAAGTGAAAATCAATAACATTTCCATAAAAAAATTACGCCTTATCATAAAATATGCGGTTCATACTACCATCATATAAAAACCCAACAAACAAGAGTATATTTCTATAAGATAAACTTAAATAATCTTAATAAAAAAAAGTCTTTTTAGCCGTCGAGGAGGCGCAAAATATTAAGATCGGAGCATTCTTTGGCAGCCATAATGGAATTGCCCAGAATATCCATACCCTCGTTTGAAAAAATCCTGTATATTAATGAAAACTGTGCAGAAATATACTCACCATTGTTACTGTCCCGTTCATTATTTTCTGAAAGAACGTCTGGTTCACACCAATCGGTTTATGTACACTGAAATTATAGAAAATCTTACAAGAGACCACAGACAGACTAACAGCTTGAGCTACCTCTCGTCGTATCCGGATGTTGCGCAATATGTTGCGCAGACTACCACAGACTACCACGTCCCATTTTAAGATCTGTTATTTTTCTACCACAAATAACTTATCATCAATCAAATACAATTGTTATTGAAATATATTCAAATAATTTTGCGGCGTGAAAAATTTTCCTTAACTCTCTTAAACACTGCCCAATACATTTTTTACTTAAGTTTAAGTATTGTATTTGATCATCGTAGTTATTCCAAGTTATTGTCAAGCGGCATGCTTTAGTAGGTTAGATATTCGTTATTGTCGATCAGCTGTTTTCATAGGAGAATATTCTTGCAATTATGGAAATCGATGGTTTTCAAATACGAATTATTAGCGAGGAAAAGGTCTGAGTTATGCACACTAATAGTATCATAGTTAAAGCGTCTATACTGCATGTTACGTTGAAAATTATATATCATTGGATATTACTCTGCAGAATGCACATAGTGCAGATTCCACATATTCCTTATAATATATTAGTAATTGCTATATTTATTCTTAAAGTATTATGTGATATCCTTTATTCTCTCTGAATATACCTAATGATTGCTGAATTTCTCTTCCTCAGGGTAAAGGATTATTTGCGTTACGTCCTTTCAAAGAAGGTGATGTGATATTTGAAGAGAAACCGATAATCTGTTGTCAGTTCTCTTGGAATGCTATGTATCGCTACTTAGCTTGTGACAATTGCATGCGGCCTTTGGAAACTGCTGAAGAAAATGCACAACGATTGACTATGAAACCTGATATTATTTTACCTCATATGGAATGTTGTGAGACAAATAAAGAGTCAATTGTAGAGTGTCCAGCTTGTGGTGTTAAGTATTGCTGTACTGAGTGCCAGAATGAGGCTTTTCAAAGGTAAATACAAGGCTGAACTTACTCTGTTTTAAGTATTAAATAACATTTTATTAAAGGTACCACAGGACTCTTTGTCTTCAATCGAAGGAAAAGAATGAGCAGCATCCTTTAGTCCAACTTAATGAAACTTGGAAGCAGATGCACTATCCTCCAGAGACTGCAACAATAATGCTTCTAGCAAGGATGGTTGCTTCCATAAATCAAGCAACGGACAAAGCTGCTGCTGTTTCTACCTACTCACAGTTCTGTCACCGTACAGTTAATGACACACAAGAAATTGCTCACAATCTTCTTGGAGAAAAATTTGTAGGACAGATAGACGTTCTGCGTCAGATGATGCAAAATGCCTTGAATAGCGAGTATATTCCACAGGTAATAAATTTCATGTTAGAAATTTAGTAACAATTTATAACAAGTTTCTTACACAGTGGTTTACACCGGATGGATTTCGAAGCCTTCTGGCTTTGGTTGGCACAAATGGCCAAGGAATTGGCACAAGTTCCTTCAGTCGCTGGGTGAAGAATGTTTCTGCCTTGGAGTTGCCAAAAGATGAGAGAATTCAGGTAGACAAGCTAATCGATAGACTCTACGATGACATGGAAGAAGGTATTTTTCAAAGCTTAATACAATTGATTTGTTCTGATCTCGTTCATTTGCATTACAAATAATCATTTCTTTAAGTCGTTGGGTCGTTCCTGAACAATGAAGGTTCTGGCCTCTACATTCTGCAATCAGCAGCTAATCACAGCTGTGTGCCAAATGCTATTGTAGAATTTCCATATTCTAACAGCACCCTGGTGCTCAAGGCCACTCGTGATATCCACCCTGGAGAGGAAATTTGCATTGGATACCTGGACGAGTGCGCCTTGGAGCGAAGTCGACACTCTCGCCAGAAGGCTCTGAGTTCTCTATACTTGTTTGTATGCCGGTGCGACAAGTGTTTGTCGCAAGTTGATGATCCTGACGTCACATCCGATGACGATCACATGTCGGATTAGGTTATCAGGCTCCAGTAATGAACCATTACTCTTAGGAGTATGTTTTATTTTACAACGATTGGTGGTTTCAGTAACATTGACTACGACTTGGCATTTAAATCAATGGAATATTCATATCGTGAAAAAATCTTAGGATTCTGACGATTTTTATACAGAATGATTCTCGACACTGTTTACACGATAATATCATGAGGATACTGTCTATGACTTAAAGATTAAGATTTGAACCTTTAGGTGGTTCAGATTCAGTGGAAATGGTTAAGCTTCGAAGGAAGTCAAACTTTAACATTATTCAGTCCGTTCTTGAAGGATTGTATTATGATCATTAATGAATCGCAAGAGTGCGTAGTAAACAATTACTTTATGTGTATTTCCTGTCATTAACCGTATCCCCATATGTGAAAACTGCGTATAATCTAGAAAGTACGTTTTCGATAATCCTCTTGCAATAATCCTATTGTAACAAGCAAGATATTCATAGCTTTATCGATATACTAATAATGTCAGTGCTATAGGTATACAGCAGGTCATTAATAATCAAGTATCCTTTCTTGTGCATTGTAAAAGTAACGGCTATTTACGCAATTGGATAGTAGATAGTAAGCTCAATGCATTTGTAGAGCCTTGATGTTATCAATATTTAACAAAATCGTAAACTCTGATTAAGCTTTCAGGAGTGTCGACTTATTCGCTACTTGGATTGTCCTTATAATCTTTATGAGAACTCTTCAAAGAAGAATCTGGAAATTACAAATCTTACAAAGCACATTTTTCTAAAGGTCCAAGTAATACACCAATCAGATATATAATCACTGGATGGTTAGTTTTAGAAATTGTATAAACAATTAGAAAAAAATTAGGCAATGGCAGGAAGTTCAATGGTTCATTAAAATTGTTAGAATTATCTATATATATTTTGTAGCCTTTTTCTAATTTTATATTTATTAAGTTCATCCATCACGTAACCTTTAGGAAAGTGCTGCTTTGTATATTCTTAAAGTTTATTCACTGACAGTAAATAATCTGTATTAAGATGCTTTAGGTAATACAGTGAAACTGAATAATTTTCTACATCGTAGATTTACGAGTTCCCTTCAAGGCGATCCATTGTAGTTTGGATAATAATACCTAACAGACTGCAGATTGGATCCTTGCTTAGGTGGAATCGAATTTGCAGGAGATTAAAAGGATCGTTTAAAATATAATTAGAGGTGGTAATAGATAGGAGTTGTATAATTCGATCTTGAGAGATGCTGATCATGTGTGATATCATAGTAATCCTGTCTGTACGGCATTTTTATACGTAATTTGTTTGTACGTGACAATAGAAAATATATACTATGTTTCATATGTAGTTTACAGTTGTTATTTTTCTGTATTTTATACAATATTGGAGTATGGATTGACTCTATTTACAGTATGTACATACAACAGAAAATAGTTCACAAATTTTCTACTTATTGTTAGGGAAGCAACATCTAGTCGGCTTCGATGACGAGTTTGGAAAAGTTTCTTGTAGATGGCGCCATATATAACACAATTTTGGTGGCATTTTAACCACGTGTTATTATTTTAAAGGAACCTAGAGTCGAATATTTGAAGAGGAGGAAAAAGAAGATTATTTTAAAGCATTACAATAAGTACTGATAAGAAAATGCAGTCAGATGAGGAGGGAGTTGAAGAAAAACCAATAAATTTTCATGAATTGGAATTGGATGACCGAATCCTGAAGGTATATTACATAGAATTATTCTTTTAGTTTGGCAGGTTATGATGTTCCCATATGAGCTTGTGCTGTTTTGCATACTTTACGTAGTTTGTTAATTTAGAAATTGTTATTTTATTTAATAATGATAATGTTCCTCTTATTTATGTTTAGGCTATTGCCAAACTGGGATGGTTGGAACCTACTCTTATTCAGGAGAAGACAATTCCGTTACTTCTCGAAGGAAAAGATGTCCTTATAAGAGCAAGAACTGGATCAGGCAAGACTGCAGCTTTTGCTATTCCAGTTATACAGAAAATTCTGACTGGAAAACAAACACAGTCTAAACAGGAAGTAAAGGGCTTAATTTTGGCACCAAGCAAAGAACTTTGTAAACAAATTCATGAAGTTCTGATTAATTTAACAATCAAATGTTCACGAGAAGTGAAAAGTTTGGACATAAGTCCGCAGGTTGATCTCAGCGTGCAAAAACCCCTTCTTGCTGAAAAGCCCGATATAATTGTTGCTACACCAGGTAGAGCATTGCAGCATTTAAAAGCAGGAAATATTAAATTGAAAAAATCTCTGGAAACACTTGTTATAGATGAAGCTGATTTGGTAATTAGTTTTATGTTTAAATACAAGTTCACTTTAATTAGTTTGTTAATTGTCATTTTTATAACTGTTTGCAGATTTTTTCCTTTGGATACGAAGAAGAAATAAAAAATGTTCTTCCATTTCTACCAGTTGTTTATCAAGCAGCCCTTGCTTCAGCAACCCTTTCTGAAGAAGTTTTAGCCTTGAAAAAGCTAATTCTACACAATCCAGCTATCTTAAAACTAGAAGAGCCTCCATTAGCTCCTCCTTCACAGCTTGCTCATTATACACTAGCTGCTGAAGAGAACGACAAAGCTGCTATCTTATATGCACTTTTAAAGTTACATTTAATCAGGTAAATACAATTGTGGAAAGTTTTTTGCACATTTATATAATCACTTATTTAATTACAGGGGAAAGACCATAATATTTGTTAATACCGTGGACAGGTGTTATAAGCTCAAATTATTCCTGGAACAATTTGGCATTCCTACTTGTGTTCTTAATTCTGAATTACCTGCTGTCTCAAGATGTAGAGCTGTAACACAGTTTAACAGTGGAACTTACGACATAATTATAGCATCTGATGAGAAAGCTTTGGAGGAGGTATAGTAAATGAATGTTAACCACTTGAAAAAATAAAGACAGCATAATAGTCTCTGTTAATTATCTTTCAGCCCCATGTGGTTAAGCAAAGAAAGTCAAAGCGCAGGAAAGATAAGGAATCAGGCGTAGCACGTGGAATAGATTTTCAATTTGTATCTAACGTTATAAATTTTGACTTCCCTCTGGATGTGAATTCGTACATTCATCGCGCTGGCAGAACAGCACGTGGAAAAAATCAAGGAACAGCTTTGAGTTTCATAGCAATGAGAGAAAGGGTATTGATGGACGAGGTAGAGAATGAATTAAAACAAAGTTATGGAAGGGAGACATTGTTCAGAACTTATCAATTTAAATTGGAAGAAGTTGAAGGATTCAGGTATCTTAATTTCTTAAAATATCGTTGTAAAGTGAAGTTATGGTTTAATAAAATAACTTTAATTTTTACAAGGTACCGCGCAAAAGATGCTTGGAAAGCTGTGACTAGAATAGCTGTACGAGAAGCTAGGCTGAAGGAAATTAAACAGGAAGTTCTTAATTGTGAAAAGTTGAAGGGTTACTTCGAAGACAATCCAAGGGATTTGCAATCCCTTCGACAAGACAAGGCCCTCCATACTGTGAGACAACAGCCCCATCTTAAAGATGTACCGGAATATATTGTACCAGCTTCATTGAAGAGATTAGCAGGCATTGGAAAGCGGAAACGGAAATTTAACAGAGAAGCTACATCAGCAGGAACAAGTGGGGCGAAATTAAAACAGCAGGCTAGAATGTCCAATCCTTTGATAAGCCTCAGTATACCAAAAAAAACAAAAATAAAATAAATTTTCTTACATTGCTGTAGTTTTATGTGAAATATTTTTTCATTCTTAAAAAAATTGGTATGATGTGAAAATGATTGAATGAAAAAGGATATAGGTTGCTCGTGAGATTTTTATTAAAACTGTTAATTACCAATGCGTAAAAATAATGTATACAAGTAGATATCATGTTTAAGTAAAAAATTAGGATTTTGTTGTTCTTCTAGGCTTGAATTTTTCCCGGATAGCATCATTCAATCCTTCCCTATTCCTGGCCAATTCGATAGCATAAAATTGTATTCTTGAAATCAAGATACTATTCTGCTCTGAATATTCCCCACTGCAGTCTAATCTCAAAAGAGTACCAAAACTGTAATCTTCAACAATATCTTTGTAGTGTTCGCAAAATGGTCTCCATTTATTCTTGCCCTCTGGTGACTTCAATTCATTCTCATCTATAACATCTACTTTGAGATCAGGAAAGACTTCACGGAAATGTTTATAAATCTGGTCATCGTGTGGTGTCAATCTCAAGAGTTTTGGATCCACCGAGCAAAGAATCTATATAATGAAACATGGATATGATAAAAAACTGTTTGATTTACATGTACAAAAATATATAAACTTACATTAAAGTAAATTTCAGCATGTTCCCAGGCTTTCATTGCCCACATGGCTTCCACCGTGGCCTATAAATATATAATTACACATCATTGTAATATCCTTGGAATTAAATAAATAATATTTCTTACATCATTCTCAAACTCCTCAGCAGGCCTAGACAGCACACTGGTTCCAGCAAGCAGCTGATCTGCTGTCTAAAAAAATACAGATATTTAATTATATGGTACATTATTAATATGATAATCAATTAACTAATAATATTATACTATGTTCAGGTTAAATAACCAGCTACAAAGTTATTGAACAATAATGAATAATGAATCGTATGTATCAGTTTAATATGGTGCACATGTTTATAAATTATTATACACGATAGTTTACATACCACGTTACCAATTCGTGCCATTTCACAATAGTTTCAATAATTAATAATGATTCTACGCCTCGTATATTACTCGCACTTTCTGTAAACTGAGTATATGGATTATTGGCGGGGGTAGAAAAGCGAAGAGTAGGGGAATCCGCCATTTTTCATTATAACAACGAAAAACAAAGTAAACATGTGTATTGCTATGAATCTGTATATATTTCAAAATAATGATACAGATAGTAAAGTGTAGTGTAACACTTGAAATTCTTTAAAATCTATAAAATCGTAAGTTTATCTTTTACCAAGTATGCATAGCACGATAACATAAAATTCAACGGAAGGCCTAACCTTAATAATGCATCTCCATTTAATATGATACATAAAAGCCTATAATTCAATGAAACATAATTCAATCTAATACGTGCAAGCGATCAAGGAATATCAAGAATATCAAGAGAAGATTCTTCTACGTAATAAATGAGATAAATTTGAAAAAGCCGCTACAAGAGGAAAACAGCCATCGTTCGCATTGCTTCGTGTTTATTCGTAAATCCCCGAGGATACCCGAGTGAAACAAGTGTCTGTATACAAGATGGCGGAGCCCGGTGGCCGTGTGGTGAAAATCGCGAGGGTTTCGTGCGTCCCGTAGAAGAGTTCTTAAAGAACCCGCTACGGAAGCTGTCCGGGTCGAGTGTTTGCTACAAGGAAGTAACCTGGTGGATTCGGGAAGTAGAGTTCAAAAGTGGGTGAACAATGTGACGAAAGGTGCGTGTGAGATATCATCGAGGATCGCGAAGACCTTAGGCGAGGTCGAGTGCCCAAGGAAGTCGAGTAATCACCGGGTTGAATTCCTCGGGGAGTGACCGTAGAAGACGTTGCTAATCGTGAGGAAGAGTAACAACGAGCAAGAGGAGGAGGCGAAGGAAGTAGGAAGAGGAGGAGTATAAGAAGGAGCACAATAAGGAAGAAGAGGAGGAGCAAATACGACGAGCTGCTGGTGGAGGTCACTCTCGAGCGTCACCTAGTGCAGGTCTTGTACATCCCAGGAATCCTGGTGGCGTTGCGATCGTCATTCTCGTGTAGTGTCTTGCCGAGTGATAGGTCGTCCCCTTGTGAAAAGAACTCGTAGAAGGTCCTCGTCGTGAAGAGTGTCTTACCATTAACCTACTCCTGTGTCCATACCATACAGCGCAATCAGAATCCTCATCCTTAGAAAAGTCTCTCTTCCTTTTCTAACCTTACTTCTATCTCCTTTTTACAAGCCGTACACAGTACCTCTCTGTCTCTCTCACTCTGTATCGCTTAGAAATATACGTACACTCGCACGTATACTCTCTCGCACGTCCGCACCAGTGCCGGCTGGCTGGCTGGTTAGCTGGCTGGCTAGCTGGCTGGCTGGCTAACTGATTCCCCTCGGGCCCGCTCTCCCCAGCTGCCTCCTCTTCCTCCTCTTCCTCTTCCTCCGTAACCTCCTCCTCCTCGGAGTGTTCCCCTCCGACGAGGAGGACTAGGAGACCCAGTCAGTCCCCTCTGGCATCCTCGTCATACCCAGAAAGTGAGACACGCGCGTCACTCCCAGCAAGTACACGACGAGGAAGGCGGCGACGTCAGTGACTATAAGAAAGACGTCGACAACGATGGAGCCAAGGGAACGTTATCACGAGCTCTGCAGGCTCTGCGCCTCCTACGACGCCGTCAAGATGAATATATTCGGCCAGGAAGGGAGGAATCGTCAGCTTGTCGACAAGATACAGACTTGTCTGCCCTTCAAGGTTAGCCTATACGTCTTAAGACCTTAGTTATTGCTTTATCATGATTAACCTATGTCGACGACGATGGCGTCGCTCTTACTCCATGTATTCCTTCTACATAAACCTTATGCATACACATCTTTCTCTTATTCCTAGGAATAAAATTATCTCCTCGTGTCTCTCCTGGTACCCTTCTAATACACTAGTTGTGCCGCAAAACATTGCTATTAAGTGTTTCTTATCGCTCATAAGAATGGCCCTTGACATGGAACTTTCGAATTCTACAACGTCCACGCGACCGACGCTCGAGGACGTTTCCATCGGCGAATTTTACTTGTGCTGCTGGTGTTTAGTTGATACATCTACTCTCACACACCGGTTACCCGCTTGCTTTTCGTCGCTTACTTATACTCACTTACTTGGGTGAGCTCGCTGGCCTTGCTAAGGGGATTGCGACTCTCGCCGGACGACATTTTGTGCGCTCCATGACTGTCGTGAGAAACGTCCTCGAGCACGTTCTCGGCTTCCTTGAGAATAATGTATACTCAATGCCCTTACGGAGGCCGCGAATTTCTTAAGGTGTATATTTACCTTCTTGTAAACTTATCATTCATCTACAATCATCCTGTACCTAATGACAGCCATCTCTATTTACATTCTCTGGTCAATTGTTTGGATTTCATCCGTAGAATTATTATCACTGTAATATTGAATTTCTTTGTTGCTCTCCACTCACTGGCACTTTGTTCCAACAAAGTAATGTTTAAGAACGCTCATTTTCCACTTTTATATTATCTGTGGATGTTAAAGAGTCTGGATGAAATACTCATGGTGACCACGTTGCATGCCTAGCACGTGTACGTATGAGTATACAGAACAGAAAGCGTGTGCGCGTTACCGGCCTTGCTCTTACTTGCACCCCAACCTCCAAATCCTGGAGAGTCGGACGCATGCGAACTGGGTACACTGTTAAGGGTCGTACAATATTTCATGTAATTTGTACCAACGCACGGTGTCGGCTGACAGTAGCATTGCTATACGATACATAATTCTTAGTGAATTTTTACATAGATAAAATGTGTTGAGTTTTGGCTTCTAGGATCTAAGGGTTTATCCAGGATTGTATCGCGGTACTTTGCCGTACTTCTGCGACACCTGGTACATGTAACATGAAACCCATCCTGGTGGTCTTTGTCCTGCGAACGCACCCTGAAGTCAACCTCGTCTTCCATTTCCTCCCTGTGTTATCTGACTTAACTCAGGATATCCTGGAATCCGTTGCCGAGCTCACTTCAGGCTTCTATATCTTCTTTCTTCTTCCAGGAAAGTCGTGTGATCGGCTTGCTGCGTCCCAATCCTAATCCTGAGCTTCCCACGAGCCCTCTAACTCTGACTACTATTTTTCCTGAGCCTTCTCCGGACCCTTCCTGCCTGTTCTCTTTCATGCGTGCATCACTTTCCTTCTCTCTCTAGCGCTTTCTCTGTCGCTTTCTTTCTTTCTCTCTTGTGTTTCTTGGCTGCCGAAGCCGGCCAAAATTACCCAGGTTAACAGACGATCAACGTCTTTGCTGGGCGCCCAAGGAATTCCCCGGGTGGTTAGCCGTACGAAAGACCACGAGTCTTGCCGAGTATAGCCGACCTAGGGATACGACCTGGGAGGACGCTACCTTCTAATTTGAACCCATCAGGATTACGTTCTATCCCAGGAACAAGGCGTGATTTATGGGTGGGTCACCCGTTACGTAGACCCAGCGACGGGACACCGTTTCTTACGATTCTCGTTAAAGGTTCCTAAAGGTTACTCGACCTTAGGCCTCAACGGCAACAGTTTTCACCGTCTTATTTAGACACCCGTTGCATAAGTTCTTCAACGACGGCGACGACGACATCAGACCATCCGGGAGAAGGAGGTCTCTTTATCTGGCGATAGGGCGTTCCGGGGCCAACCGGAGACCCACGTTGAGCCACATGCCGGGTGCGGTTGCTCGCCTGCTACGCGGAGTCGATGTGGCTGTGCCTGTCTGTGTCTCGGTGTTTCCCCTCTTGTATGCTTTTGTGTCTGTGTGTCCGGCTTGTCCCTTGCCTCATTCTCCTCCTCGGCTACTTGCCATCTCCACCACTCCCAGCTTGTCTGTCCCATCACCGTCATGACCGCCATCGCCATCGCCATCGCCATGACCGCCACTTCCAGCAGCAGCAGCAGCAGCAGCGCTTCCAGCCGTATCCTCCTTTGTAACATCTGCCGTCTTCTCCCTGCCTCATGTCCCTACGTTACTGTTGCTCGCTCTCATGCTACCCAATGGATATCATACTGGATCTCAGTTACATAGCCATCTGGACACCTTCCTCTGGCTCCTAATCATCATCTCCTAATACTATGACGCCTTAATTCTCACCTGGCATTTGGTTAGGTAATTGATTATCCCTCTCTCTCGATATTTCCTATTCACATTGACACTGCTTGTTTACATGGAAAAATAATCATTAATTTACATGTTAAAATTTTCAGACTGATCATCATCATCTCTTGGTTCTGTCTCATCCTCTGAACCACGTTGATTTCTTGGCTGATTCATCGGCACATCCATCTCCCGTCTCTCTTGGTCCTTCTTGACGGATATTTCTCTGTATATATATATATACACATATATATCTTTCTCTTTCTCTTTATGTCTGTGTCTCTCCTACTCCAGGTTCCATTCCTCCAGAGTTACATTATCGTCCCTACCGTAGACGTCATAACCTCTCTTTCTTTTTCTTTCTCTCTCTGACGATCACTAGACTCCTGTATTCTTATTTCACTTCTCTCCCTACCCCTCCGCTCCCTACCTCCGAGCTCTCGCTCTTTCTCTCTCTAGTCTCTTATAGAGACACTCTTACACGCAGAGACTACAGCAGGCACTACCCATCTGCCTACATGGCTCTCCTGATCGGCCGACTGGCCGACTACCTGCTGCTTTTCTGTCCTCTGACTGACTTGCTTGTGAATTTGCCTGTGTCTTCTGGATCCTCTCTACGTTGACTCTTCACCAGCCTCCCTACTTTCTTCTTCCTACTTTGACCTGCCTGCCTCATCAGGGATACTACGCTATCCGGTACCGATCCATCATTCACACGAGTTTGCTATTAGTCTTGCTGTGTTGAAACAGATCGATCAGTGATCAATACTCTAAGAAAATCGTACTCGTAGCTTAGAAGAAATACATTGGAAGACATCAGTCAGCTCCTTGTTAGTTTTAGTTCCATGGTGTTTTTGTGAAGCCTTGGATAAAATGGAAGTAGGACTGGAAGCTAAATTGATTCGATTGAACCATCCATGAATTAACCGAATATCATTGATTGAAGGTGCAAGTGCTTCGAGCAATGTACAATTATAATTAGAGTTTATCATCAAAACAGACAGGAGAGATAATGAAAGGAGACACGAAAAAGGAGGAAGGAGGTTGAAAGGTGCCAACTACTGTAATATTATTATTGAATTTTATTTAAAATCATGCCTATACCAATCTTCTTTTTTTTTATTATTAATATTGCCATTAACATATCTCTGTTTCACTTTTTCACTCTCTATCTCAGTGTCTCTCTTACGCAGTTACACAATCTGAATGACCCAGCGCTTAAAACCATCATTAAAAGCATTAACCTTGCGATACCAGGAGGATGCTTTTGCTGTGTCTTGCAGATGCAACAGCAGTGTTCCGTTTAAACGCAGCCGATGCTCTTGACACAATTTCAGAGAGAATGTAAGTCGCAGGAGAGACAAGGCTGACGAGGAATAACAAAAGGAATAGCAGAGAGACACCTAGAGGAGAATGAATGATCGCTCGATCCAATCGCATTTTAATTCTACACTCGTATAACGAGTTCTACTGTTGGATTAGTACTGGAGTTAATACCATACCCAATAGAGGTCTGGTGCATTAATTCTAGACTGTGACAAGACTCCAGGGACACCCAGTAGATCAGTACCTCTTGAATCTTTATTTATAACGGTACAATACTGAGAGAGGAGGAGGATATATCACGTGGCTCTATCTAGGAGTCTATTCCATCTCCAGCTTACTATTTTTTGAACACCCTATAGATCCCATGAGTCATCTCATTCAAGTACACGCACCTTGACCTATATAGTAAATACTAGAGTATTACTTTCTCTATTACGTCTCGGTATCAATGGAATCGTGTACGCTGCACAGTACCACTTTCACTTTTATTGAGCTCCACCTCCAGCTTGTAGTTTCTGTCGCTTTCATGCGCACTCTACAAATGTATATGATACCAAGGTCGATTTTTGTACCACTGATGTGAAATGGAGTGCAGCGTCTAATATGAATTTGTTGATCAATCAATAAGAAAATTGTAAATTTATTATTACAGATAGCAGAGGATGATCGTTTGCCAAAGTGTTTATGCTATCGGTGCATGTACAATCTGGAAAATTTTTATGACTTCAGAACTGCATGTGTCAATGCGGTGGCATTATTGGAAAGATGTTTACCCTCCAGTGATGCGGTAAGAGAATTTTTACTTGCTTAATTGTTTTGTGTTCTGTGGAGTTAATTACGATAGGAATTTACTCGCTAATCGTGTTACTTTATTGTAACTAAAGTTTCTTCTGTGTTTTTAGTAGCTTTATATCTGTTTCTTATTTAGAGTAACAATGGAGCGCAGACTCATATGGATCAGTATACAGAGTTGCGCTCTGAGCTTCTCAAGGAGAAAGAAAATATGCCTATACTCATTCCTGAAGCCCCCATAGTCAATCCCAATGCAGCCCTGGGCACTCCACCAAGACTGAATTCTGATGGTGAAGCGGATCATGAGATTGAAGAAATACTTGATCAGAGTGGCACCGATGAAGGTACATCCTGGAGATTATCATGTCGAATGACTCACCATGGCAAGATATAATATAAGTTCCAGAGAGTGTGATTAAATGCTTTCAATTTTTATTTCAGGTCAAGACGAGCACGAGGATCCTAAATCGGACGAGTATGAAATGGACATGGAAACTAATCCAAGTGATTTCCTGGAGATGACGTCCATGGTCACTGAAGACGTCGAGGAGATACGATCTCTCTCCATGCCACGTGAAAAACAAGACACCAGTGTTTTCCAGCACACGTCGGAACAGCACGAGGTCTACGTGTGCTCTTTGTGCAACAAGGCCTTCAGCTCGAAAGGGCATCTCTCTCTGCATGCCAGAATCCACGTGGGTGCTGGTGATGTAATCGGCGAGAAAGTCATCACCGACGATCACACTTCCTACAAGAGACCTTATCAATGCGACCTTTGCAATAAGTCGTACTCGACGGCAAAGCACAGATGGGGACACGTCTCAACGACACATAGGTTTGTAGCTTTGCTGTAGTCTGACCATGTGGAGAAACTAAAAGAGTTTATTGACTTAATTTCTTTATTTCTACATTGTTTTCTAGGGGTCATCCGGCGGTTACATGCAGATACTGTTCTCGGATTTACTCGACGAGAACGAACCTGGAGGAACACATAAAGTCTCGTCATGCGGGCTTACCACCACCTCCGGAACTACCACTTCCTTATATTCAACCTGACAACAGGTTCCAGTGTAAGACGTGCCCAAAGATGTACACGAACGTTACCGATCTGAATAAGCACAGTCGTGTCTGTCTTGGTGAGAGACGTAGGGAACTGCCGAACAAGATTTCTGTTCAGAAGAGCAAAAGTCTTATAGACACGTCGGATCTATCTAGTATGGACTCCGACGACGAGAGTAAGGACTATCGGGATGCCGAAGCGAAACTCGCCAAGAATCCCCAGCTGACTATACTTAAGCAGGCACTGACCAAGGGCGATAGCCTTAAGCGGGATTACGAGGACAAAAATAGAATTGGCTCGAAACCTAAGAAAGTCGCGAGAACAGGTACTTGATTAATGAAAGCTTATTAATGAACTAATCAATTAAAATTGAATGCTTAACAATTAAATTATTACAGACAGCAGTGAAACCGACGCCCAGAAGAGATGGTACTGTGAAACCTGTCCACAGAATTTCACGTCGGTGGAGAATTTAAAGGAGCACGAAGTCACCCACGAGGCGGACAAACCCTACATCTGCATCCTCTGCGAAAAGGATTTCGTTCTGAAGTCGTCTCTGAGTAGACACATTTTGACCTCTCACGGGGTCGATCCTTGTCCAATCGTTGACAGTGATAAGTGTCTTAAGAAAACAGTGGCTAATCTGCAAATGCGAAATAAACAGGCGCAGATCATCTACAACGAGTCCAAGTTAACCAAAGAGGCATCTCAATCTCCATTCTCGCCGGAGGTCAGTCTGATCGGCTGTGAATTTTAATATTTATCAAAACGCACTAAGGACCACAATAATTATCCAACAATATTTCTATTACTTGTCTCTTAGACGAATATGGATAACGACGAGGAGGATCGTGAGAGCGGCCACGAGAACATGATTGAAATCGAGACTGTGTTTGTCTGTGAAATATGCACTAGAGATTTTAATGATCGCGCGTCACTGTGGTTACACATCAGAGCGACGCATAAAGAATTCGCAGCGTTCGCTTGTGGAGTCTGCTTAAAAATTTGTTCGGACAATACTCAGCTCTTGAATCACGTTAATATGTACCACGGTGGCTCAAAGCTTCAGGTCTCAGAACAAAGAAGGTTAATTGAGTTTCATTCCATTAGATAGTTTAACTCATTCTTTGACGAAGTAATGGTTTTATTAATTATTACTTTTGTATAACTTTTCAACTATAGGTATAGTTGTACAATCTGCGGCAGGCAACACGATTCCAGGAAGAAGCTCATCACTCACGTTTCTATTCATAATGTTGATCCTGGTTATGATCCAGCGAGTTTTGTTCAACTGAATAGTAATTATTATAACGAGAATCTGAACAGTAACGAAGCCAATGAACAGCCTATTGATTTCGATGGTGAAGATGGAGAGAAGATCGACTGCTATATTTGTTACAAGTCTTTTCCTAACGAGGATCATCTCATTAGGCATCAGCGGAACGCTCACAAGGTCAGTTATATTGATCTGACATTTAATAAACGTAATTGTTAATTGATTAATCGATCAACATCGCGTACATTTTATTATAGTCCGAACCCCTGGTGCAGATGGGTGACCCTAGCAATGGTAATGGATCCGGTTCTACTCCAGGCAATGGAAATCGTGCTCAGTATCATTTGTTCTTCGTTTGTGAACTTTGTGGCAGTTCGCATCCAAGTAAATGGGAGCGGTGGCTACACGTTAGTGGAGTGCACAGTAATGAATCTGCCATAAGAGTGAGTTCTCGTTAGCTTAATGACTGTCTAGAGATTCTAGAGCTCATTGATTTGATGATTTAAATGTTTTGTTGCAGTGTGAGCGCGAGGACTGCGGTAAAATATTTGCTACTAGGTCACTTCGCAACGAGCACGTGCAACATCATCTTCTTCAGGGTGCCTCGCCGAATACCTGCGAGATCTGTGGAAAGCTGTGGGGTAGTCGTGTGGATTACTGGAAGCATGTAATGGGCGTACACTCTGACACGGTACCCTTAATTTGTGGGGTATGTCTAAAGGTCTTCCCCGACGTCATCCAACTCAGTGCTCACGTCAAGTCGAATCATTGGCCTCTGACCAACGGAGACTTCAGCTGTGATATCTGCGGGAGGCCGTACTCGAATAAATCAAAAATGTCCCGGCATAGAAAGATACATGGTTTGGATATGGACAGCTACGCCAACAGCACCTTGCACGAGGTCATGAACGATTCTAGGTTGGAACAGGGTTCCCACGAGAGCGATCTCACCTGCGAGATGTGTTCTGACGTCAAATTCACTAGCCTAGATGACCTGTGCAATCACAGAAGAACAGCCCACGGACTGTTCCCTTGTGATCTTTGTAATAAGTGCTACGGACGGACCTCGCACCTTTGGAAACACGTCAATCGTGTTCACAAGGGCCACGAGGACGTCACCTGCAGGTACTGCATGAAAACCAGCGCCTCGAGGGATCATCTCGCTGCTCACATTGCCAAGATACACAGGTACGAGCCGGAGATGAAGAAGGAGATACGGGAGTCGTCCATCTTCAAGTCGCCTAATCCTGAGGACGAGACTCTTCATCATTGTGAAAAGTGTAACAAAGGTTTCCACAAGAGATATCTTCTACGTCGTCACATGAAAGGCTGTCAGAACTACCGGAAGGATCCTGGTGCGTTGCTCACCAGGTGCCGTGCCTGCGAGAGGATATTCAAGGACCGTGCTAGTCTCCAGAAACACATTGAGAATCATCACAGTACCTATACCTGTCATCTCTGCGATGAGACCATAACCTCCAAATTAGGTATCATGACACACAATAGAGTAAACCACATGAACCATCCAGACCTGACTTGTGACTATACCAGTTGCAAGAAACTGTTCCGTACCAAGGAGGACCTGGAGTCTCATCGTAAAGATCACAAGTACCTTGGTACTCCTAACGTCTGCGACTTTTGCGGTGATACCGTTGAGAATAAGCTTAAGCTCAAGATGCACATACTGTCCTTACACCGTAACGAAATCGGAGTATCCTGTGGTGTCTGTCTTATACCCATGAAGGATCCTAAGGAACTCAAGAGACACGTGGAAGACGTCCACCGGAGTATACTGTCTAAACCTAACACCTGTCAGGTGTGCGGCAAGCAATACGCCTCCAAGTGGAAGGCTTTTGATCATACGAAAAAGTGTCACGGCAAGGTGTTCAGGACTTGTAAACAGTGTCTCGCAGTGTTCACTAGTGACGATGATATAAAGCATCACTACGAACACGTTCACAACGTTCCTAAGGATCAGCTTGCTGGTTTTGAGTTCAGGTTGGACGTCGGTCCCAAGCAGGAGGAGTTTGACGCCCCTGATGTCGTTGTTAAGGAAGAGCCACAAGACCTTGATTTCTACGAGGAGCCTTGCGAGGAAGACTATCACAACTCTAAGAGAAGGAGGTCGTTTTCTGATACTCTGGACTGTGAGATGTGTCCTGAGATCTTCCTGAATGACGTTACTCTAGCTGAGCACTATAGGAACGTTCACAATACGGATCCTATGCGTATATTCAAGAAGCTTAAACTAGACACTGCAAAGCGAAAAACGAAAAATCGCGAGAACTTTGAATGCAAGAACTGCAGAAAGCAATTCTCCACGAAGACCCTCTTCTGGAACCATATAAATGTCTGCTCCAAACGTAATTCCGTCAACAGGGATGACAGGGTATACTCCACGTCCATTCTGGAGTCTCACCTCAAGAATAACAATCAGATTAAAAAAGAGGAACCTGAACCCATCCTGAACGAGTCTAATCTGAACATCCCTGACTTCAATCTCTTTGAGGATATTAACATGCAACTCTCTGGACAGAAACCTGTACCTAACCTCATGCCTCTGTCTCATATGAAATCGCTGTCAAGTATAAAGTGCTCGAGAAAGGACTCCAGGAAGGTGTACGATGAGTCGACGAATACCGAGTGTGCCTGTGAAGTCTGTGGAAAACAATGGCCAGCTAAGAAGCATCTCTGGCAGCATCTTATAAGATTTCACAGAACGGAAGCTGCTGTCACCTGTGGCGTTTGTCTGAAGCTCTGTAAAACTTATCAGGACCTGGCGGATCATCTTAAGGCAGCCCACGAAGCCATCCTTACCTGCGAGGGTAACAATTTCACTTGTAAAACCTGCGGCAGGTATCATAATGCTAGAAGTAAATTACTCTTGCATATGAGCATACACATTAATTGTAATGGTAGCAGCTGGTGTAGAAAATGTCAACAGAGTTTTGAGAGTGAAGACAAACTCAAGGAACACGTCGCTATCTGCACTGGTGGTAACCAGGTAGAGTACGAGGATCATAGTAATGATCTGGAGAATGCTGCCAAGAACAACGAGGATGATCACGATTATAAGAATATTCTTATGGACGACGAGAATTCCTTGATGGAGGAAGTGGATGAGGTCGAGGAAGTTGAGTTTGAGACTGAAGCTTCTGATAATCGTGAGGATAGTAATTCAGATGACAGTGATGATTCCGATAGTGATAGTAATCCTAGTAGTAGTGATGACGAGGATAACGATAATGAGAATGAGGATGAAGCTGAGTGTAGGACTAACAGTAGAGCTACCGAGGTTAGCAGTGACAGTGAGAGTGCAGATCAAGATTCGAACGAGGATAAAGTTAATGTGGATAAAGATGATCATCTAGAGCAGAGTGAAGACATCAAGTGTAATAATATTGTCAAGGCAGAACCTGAGGATGAGGAGGAATCCCAGTATCTAGAGGATAAGAAAGAGTCTCCTGCATTGACGGTAGACGAATATCCTATGGAGGAAAGGATGGATCATGAGAATCACGAGGTTGTCAAGGTCGAGGTTGACGCTCCGGATTACTCTGACGATGACTTGGACGAGGACGACGATGATGGACCTCCAGTACTAAGTCCAATGATGCCATTACCATCGGCGCAGGATGCAGAAAATGACAACAGACATTCGGACGACGAGATACAGCATAAATTAACGCCTATGGTGTCTATTAAAAAGTCAAATGAGACTGAAGGGGTCGACGATGATGATCACCAGGAGTTCAAAGACGAAATAGGAAACGGTAAGTCGACCTTAAACTCCTCAGAATATTATGAGAAATCCGATCCGCAGAAGGTGAATTCGAATGTGCCTTCACTGGTAGTGGGAGAGTCGCAATCAGATACAGAAGAGGAGGGCGAAGCTGAGGATGAGGAGGAAGAGTACGACAGTCAAATGGAAGTTGTTGATCAGACCGATGAAGAGAATAAAAGGTTCATCAATTACGAGACGCATAACACTGAAGACTCCGTTGAGGGTAGCTTCGGAGAAAATTCCGAAGACGAGACAATGGAGGTCGAGGTTGCTGATGGAGATGGTAGCGTCCAGATACACGACCTCGACGGTACTGTACTGATGGTAGCAAATGATTCAGATGGTAATCAGATTCTGATCCAAAGGAACGTAGCCGACGTGATGGAGAACGACGATTCTAATCCGGAAGTCACTGAGTACGTCTACCAAGAAGGGCAGGAGTACGAACTGGAGGAAGGTTATGCGGAGTCGCAGGAGTCGCAGCAAGCAGATGACGTTCAGGACGTCTCCGACGAGGTTCAGGAGGAGGAGGAGGATGAAATTGTTAACGAGGAATTCGAAGAGGAAGTCGTTACGAGGGAAAACGAAGCTGAGGAAGGCGATGAAATGGAACCTGAACAAGAGGAGTATGAGGAGGAGGAAGAGGAGGAGGAGCAGGAGGAGCAGGAAGAGGAAGAGGAGGAGGAGGAGGAGCAGGAGCAGGAGCAGGAGCAAGAGCAAGAGCAAGAGCAAGAGCAAGAGCAAGAGCAAGAACAGGAACAGGAACAGGGACAGGAGCAGGAAGCGGAAGACTGTGAAGAAGAGGTTGTTGACGAGGACGAGGATTCCAAAAAACCGATTAATAGTGCCAAAACCGTAGTGTCAAGGACGTAAGTCCGCGAGTTCCTTATTAACTGAATATATAAAACGATCAAAAATGGAACGTTTTATGTTAAACGTTTCTCGCGCGTACCTTAATACGATATACCTTGCGTAGTGATTTGTACAGTGGCCATGAGATAACTAAAGTATAAACGTACCTCGTCTACGGGAACAGTGTTGAGACTTTTCTACCATATCAATTAACCCGTTCGTTCAGCCTTAATATTACGTTCCTTATTGTGACTATATGTGTAGCGACCATTGATATATATTATTATGATTATTAATATTATAATTTTTAAGATCTCGACGTCCTTACATCCTGACATGTAATATTTACATGAGAGGGTGATCGTGTTCCGGGTTCGCCAGTAGCTTTCAAACTGCTAGACATCGTATTTATTTTTGCACGTATAACAACGCGAATCTGATGTAGAATTTGAATTTCGTTAATCGATCGCGTATCTATTTTACCGAGAGACGTCGTCGCGACGCCTCTCGAAGGACAAAGGTTTCTCGAAGCTACTTACTCTCGATGGAAAGGCATGAAAGCTTCTCCATGTTTTTCGATTGTTTCGCAAGTTATTTATTATATTCATTCCAAAGTAATTCTTAGGCATTAATCACATTGCACTGCGTTTACACGTATTATTATTATTAATGTTGTTATTATGATTAGTGTAATCAAGATTGCGTAATCGTGTTCTGTGGCGGCTTGAGCGAGCGCAACCAGCCGTTCTTCTTCGTTATTCGTATTTATTATATGAATATGTATCTTATTATTTTTTTTTGCAAAAACGCGGATGAGCAAACCCATTGTATTTTGATGAGCGATCAGGCCAAATTTCAGGAATGGCCTTTATCCAGGTTAAAGTGGCCGGCGTGTCCGTTTATTTTTCTTTCTTTTTTCTCTCTCTTTCTCTTACACATCTTATCCTCTTTCTCTGTCTCTAGTGGGCGCGTGACTAGCGGTACCGGCCAGGTCTTCGATTCTTGTAAATATTGTAGCATACAAAAGTCTAGCTGACGTAGAAAAAAACAAAGAACGGAAGAGATTCTATCCAGCAGGAGTACCTCGATGATACCTCGGTTATAACGAGATACATGAAAAATCCTTAGTTCAGTGGCGACGGAGATTGAGAATAATCTTAAAAGAAAAGAAAAAATAAAGATAACCGATATAAAACTATATATTTTCTGTCATATTGGAGTCAACAAGGCGAGATCATCCCTTGAGTTAGACGTGCGACGTATATACATATATTTCTGTAAATATATGTACACATATATTTATGCATACAGATCGATATGTATATTGGTATATTAATTTTTAATTCCTGTGCTACTGTTAGTCCCGCCAGTACTACTATTATTATTAATATTATATGATTACCGCTATTCTTATTGCTAAACTATCATTACTATTGCTAACTTAAGCTATGATAAATTTAATATAAAGAAGAATGTATATTGTGATAAACGACTCGCTCGACTACGACCTGTATCATAGAATATGTAACTATGCAAAATGACGTAATTATCATCGGATATAGTTGGAAGCGCAAAGCACAAGTTTCCAATACGACTTTCGTGCTGGTTTGATAACGACGATGATTTTATGATTCCTATGACGTTCCTCCAACCAAAATGACCTTTCACCTGTCGCATTCTGTCATTTATAATTACGTATTACGGAATCTTGTACCGAGTATAATCGAGCATCGAGATTTTCATATAGAAATTATGAATTGATTGAACGTCGCTACGAATCAAGGAATATTATAGTTTCATCAATGATGAGGACTACGGTTGTTATATTGACAAGAAAAAAAAGAGGAAATGAACTTTTGAAATAAACGCCTGAGATCATTTACACTAGGTGTGTTGTTATTTTTCGATTGTGACTTTGCATCATATTTTTCGTTTATTTGGTGATGAGGCCTGTTATTTTGATAGAGTTCTCGAAATTGCATACGTGTACGGTTGGTTGCCGGTGTGTAGGCGTCTAATAGATATCTGCGGCTATTTTAGTATATTTGACGTTGCGCTAGATGGCGATACTGTTTTCTGCTCCGAAGTCAGTTGTTTATGTGTGCATTTTAGAAAAAGTAAATAATTACAGATAGGGTTACGGTGTGAGGATATAACTAATTTAAATGAGTGCCGGTGCCTGACAATGACTTGTGTTATGTTTGTAGTTTAATGTAGTCATTTGTTTTTCTTAGAGTTTTATATTGAGGTTCTTTCAATTGCTCTGTTGTAATTTAAATTCTTGTTGCACTGTAGTTTTGATTGACTTTGTTTGGATAATTATGAGGGTTCCAGGGATTAGATTATTGACGACTGTTGGTTTTAAGACTGCGTTACGTTACAGGTATTGCATAAGAAAAATTATGGAGATTGCATGTTCAGTTAGAATATGTTGCAAATGTATTTTGCTTGTTTTTCAGTGCTACTAGCACCGCTAAACATATTCAAGAAGTTCCAAAAGCAAGAGGTACGACTGTTGATCCTCAGGATGTAGAGCAACATGCAAAATTAAATGACAAATGGTGGGACACACATGGCGAAATGAAGGCTCTTCATGCTTTAAATCCTTTGAGAGTTCAGTTTGTGCGCAATGGTCTGGCTAATGTTGGATTTGAAGAAGCTAATCCTGGTAGTCCTTTGGAAGGAGCTAAGATATTAGATGTTGGATGTGGTGGTGGTATTCTGTCTGAACCATTAGCCAGGATAGGAGCAGACGTAACAGGCATTGATGCTTCACCAGAATTGATAACCACTGCAAAAGAGCATGCTGCTCTTGATCCGGCACTTTCTGGTCGTTTAAATTATATTACGAGTACCATAGAAGATCATGCTCGCACCAATCCAGAATCATACGATGCTGTTGTAGCATCAGAAATTTTAGAGCATGTTTTGGACAAAGAGCTCTTTCTCAAAGTATATTCTGGAGACTGTGGTCTATTCGATTTAAGATTTATAAAGAGATTAATACTTTTATTTTACAGTCATGTGCTGCTGTTATGAAACCAGGTAGTTCCATATTTATCACTACCTTAAACAGAACCCTACCTTCCTGGCTTGGAGGAATAGTAGCAGCTGAATATCTATTAAAATTAGCTCCAATGGGAACACATGATTGGAACAAGTTTATTCATCCAGATGAAACCAGACGATTATTAGAAGCTTGTAATTGATATTTATTTACTTTAATTAGTGTTATTTACAATGCCAATTATTTTAATTTGTATCTAATTATATTGCTTAGGTGGCTGTAAAACGAAATTAATTCACGGTATGTGTTATAATCCTCTAAAAAATGAATGGTCCTGGACAACATCAACGTCAATCAATTATGCGATTCATGCTATCAAAAAGGAGGAAATCTAGTTTCTCTTATTTCCATTTAGTGTGTATATAATTGATATGTTATTGGATTTATTAAGTTATTTGAATGATACTGTAGAACAATAAAGTTGCCCAGTAATCTGTCATGTAAAATTAATTGTCCCATTACAATGGAATATTAATTATGGCTTGAAACGGCTTAGCCGCCACTGCGCATATAAAGCCAGAACCATCATAAACCAGACAGTCGCAAAAGGACGTATATAGCGATCGCGAACAAAGGTTTGATGTTAATTAATTAATAAAGAATTAATTAAGAACTCGTAACCGATAATGGGTATGAACGAAATCAGTATATGGATATTAATTCGCAGATACGATTGCCTTGGTAAGTTAGCGTAACATAACCTGTGTTACTGATTTTTTATCTATTAGAGTTTTACGTTTATTATATAAAGATTTGCGATGCTTCTTATTTACAGAATCGGACAGCGACGAGCTTCAGTCAAGCTTACATCACTTTACCCTAGTGCCAAGATTGACATTTGATGACTTAAAATTGGCTGTATTTTGCTGGATCGGTGTTGAGGACGATGGGAGTAGAGTACTCAAAATTCGAAATCATGATAATAAATTAATTCCCTTATCAACATTGTTAAATGGATCGAAGCAAGAGAAGTAATATAGTTTTATTAATAGGGTAATACTTGTTGATGAGTTTGAAATAATTATTATCAAATGATATTTGCAGACCTTTCATCATAGACGTTGTAAGAGTCCATCAATTTTGTAAGTGTTGTTTTTAATCATTCTTATTAATTTTATTAAAAATCTGACTTTTCTATAGATTCGATATTTGCAGGTCCTGCTAAGAAACGTTCCATACCTCCTGGTTACATAGAGGCTATAAAATCGAAGCTGGGTGACTTGGAGAAGAGAGTGAGTTACTTATATATCTATGCATTGTAGCAGCATTGATTGAATAACACTATTTTTCAGGTAATACTGGCAGAGAACTCATTGCCAGTAGTCACATCCTCTCATATACAAGCTGTAGAAGAAGCAGCATCCCAGTTAGCCAATTGTGTGAGTTTCTTGGACCGTAGACTTGACGAATTGGCTCCAGCTCATTGGAAGTCACAAATTGGCTCTCCAATTTAATAAAAGTGATTAATAATGCTTCTAATGAAAATATTTTATCCATAATACACATGGAACATCTTAGAAGACGTTCAGCTTTTAGAACATTAGAAAAATAGTAAGCAACAACAAATATTTAATGACATATACATTGGAAAGTTTAATTGTTTGATGCAACTGTTCCAAGGATATTTATAAAATAATTAAGCCCTTCAGTGCACTATTGAAATATGAGATAAGAACCATGTGGGTTCTAAAATTATCTTCACCATTGGTTGATAGAAATAATATGGACCAAAGAGTACAAATAATATAAAAAGTTCCACCTGAAAGCAATGCATTGAAGAAACATAGATAAGACCTCAAAAATTACATAATAAACAGTGCATTCATAAAGTAAGCTTTATTATCATTAATAATCATCTTTTGTACAACCGCTCACACTATACAGGAATGTTGAACGTAAAGTCTTAGAAGTAAACAAGTACAAGAACAACTGTCTTACAGGATAAGAAAAAACGAGAGATAAATTTTGACATATCGTATCAGCTCCAACAATTTTTTCCACCAACACATGCCTCTGTATTCAAACCAGCACCATGCCGATTGGCTAATACACTTTTATTAAACCAATGGCAGGGGTAGTCCGGTCATAATAAATTATTCAAGATCACCAGTTTGAAGAATAAATTAAAGGAGCTACTTACTGCCACATCCTAAGGATTATTTAACAATCGTAAGTAGAAAAATACATTTTATACTGTTCTTCTTAGAACGAGTATTAACATTTTAGTTTTTTCTTCTTTTGTTTGCCTCTTTTGATTTATAAAATTAAAGACTGAACAGACGTTACGTTACAGTTATTATTATAGGCATACTCGCATATAGTACTATGTACAAAAACTCGCCACCGGGAGGACATAGAAAACTATAGAATTGAATAAATCCAAAAATTCATTAAATGAGCTGCACGTGACAGTAAAAGAAAACAAGAGAATGTCTCTAGCTGAGATAGTGACATTACAAATAAGAAAAAAATTTAAACAGTAATATGTTAGTATTTGAGGAGGACCGACATTGATAACTAATAAATGCATTCAATTATCAGAAAAACTTAAAGAAATTGTTGAAACAAATAGTTTTGCATTGTAGCATCAAACGTTATGTTTTATCGTCATTCAAGAGTGAGTGTAAAACAAGTAAAATTGAAAATAAAAAATAGAGAAATACCAAGTCGATCATGTGTAAACCTCGAAAAAAAAGCAGACTGATCTTTATCTTCTTTTCTATAATAAATCGAGTTTTACATATGTATTATCAAGTAAAAAATAAAGAAAGAAAAGAAAAATATAATAATCTCCAATTGATTGGTATTAAACTATAATAAGAAATCAGAAGCACCTTAACTACATTGTACTTTTACCTTTGCGCCGTTTTTCTCCATTTTAAGATGGTCGTACAAAAAGTAATTAAGAAGTGACGCGCAAAAGTCACTGGTTAAGTTAATTATATTCACCCACGAAGATGAGCACGTCCGATAGTTCAAATTGATATTATTTTATAAATGCCTTCTTTTTTTGGAATTTGTTTTAGAGATTACCGATATTGCGGTCGAGGTAGAGGGACAAAATTGTTGAGAAGCACTGAGCACGGTTTCTGAATTAAGTAGAATTAACTCCATATCCTGATGAAGGTCTTCGTCATGCTCGATGGCAATATTGTAGGAATTTGCCTATACGGAAAATTCAGAGGTATAAACAGTCTTAAAATATTATATAAAGTATAGGGAATATTGCATACTCACTAGTTGTAACGTAGCCAAGAAGTACCGGGCGACTTCGGTCGGTGACTCCTGGTGAAATGTACTCTCAAATGATAGTTTCTTGGTGCTGGCATCACGGAGATTCTCCAGGATTCGTTCACTGTACTCATGTATATGAAACGTAGCCCTTCGTTCAGCCTCCAGGAGTTTTGGCTTAAGACTTTTGTGCCAATTTGATACCCTCTGCTCCAACTCTGTCTGAACGTCGGACTCCTGGAGAAGCTGTAACATTCTACGCTCTATCAGGGTCTGGTAGTTGGGTACGTCATCCTGGATTTCTGGATCGAAGTCCATGGAACAATCCGCGATAAATGTTTCCTCAGGTTCTGGTGTGTCAGGCGGTGTAAATGTACTGGGTTGTGGTGAGAGTCTGGACTGCGCGGAGATGATGTTCGGAGAACCTGAGGTGTTCTGTGTCGTGTAAGGTAATTGATCCACCAGTAGATCATTTTTGGCGAAATTTGGTTTGAAACCAAGCAAGTCCATCGTGATGGTGCTAACTGGTTCATAACTACAGATGTCATAATCACGTATACTCTTGAAACAGAGGTCGCATGTCTTTTGGAACTCTTCAAGTTCCTCTGTTAAATCGAAAATTAATGATTTTTGATAAGTGAAGATTTTTCTTTGAAATTTCTATGGACTTTTTCGTTATTTATCTTTGTTCGTTTATTACCTTTCTTGTAGATAGTAAACATTTGTTTAGTTGGTGAATACATGGTCATCTTCTTGCGCTCTAACTCGCATTCTAAGATATTCCTAGTTAGACGCTGCTTCCGTTTTGCCTCTGATATTGGTTTCCGTTTACGCTATTAGAATTAAGAGCGGTTATTAGAATTTCTTTCTATAAACACAATAGTGAAAGGATATACGTACAGATTCAGATTTGAATTTTAGCAGAGATAAGTGGCAGGGTAACTTGAACTGTGCACGACGCTTTGGTACCTTTTCCGGTACACCACATTTAAATGGTATTGGTTCTAATACTTTTGCATTGTCATCATTGGCAGCTGTGTTTGCATTTTTTAATCTCTTACTTCTGTAAATATACAAAGATGAATTTCTTAAAACACAAACATCTTTGTTGAAATACCTTTGCTGTTCTGGTTCGGCCGGAAGTTTGACAGTGTCATCATTACGTTCACTGGAACTACATCTCCTAATAGTTTGCTCTCCCTTTGAATCATTCTCAGTTGTATCAACTTCCTTTGAACTTGTCTGCCTTTCGTTTGAGTCGGCCTGATCGCTACAATGACAATCTGTAATAGTCCTTTCCTCATCTTCAGGATTATTCCTGATTATATTGGTATCAGCGTCGTGACTTCCGGTAGGAGAATTGACATTCTCTGTCAGCGACAGTTCACTAAAATCCTCCCTGTCATGCTCGACATAGTCATTGCTAAGTCTATCCGGACTGGAAGTCCTGTTCCTGATAGAAGTGTAGATTTTTGGGCTACCTGATGAGAGCTCTGAGCTCGCCGTTAAAGAACAGTAATCCGAATCATGCTGGTTTGATATAACAGTTGTCTCCAGGAGGTCATCAAAACTGGAACCGGAAACATTTAACGACCTGGTCTTACGGTTGGACTCAGAGCTTAGTTCACTCTGTCTTGGTTCGCAATCCTGATGAGAGTCTGAACAGTATCCTGATGACTGTGTAGGATTCAAGAGAGCATTATTGTCTAGTGTGTCAGTGACTACCGGAAAGTCTAAAAGAAAAGGATAATTCTTTTTTTTTTCTTCAAAATAAAAAAGGTTTCTATTATTTTTATTTCTCTTACCATTCGGTGTCAGTTCATCCACGAGCATACCAGTCATAGTCACCTGCTGGTTACACCTGTGAAAACAACGATTCCCCAATTTAAATATCATTATCATTCAATGACGCTTAAACTAAAGCTAATGACGAAACTGGCAATAACGTTTACCGAAAATCATATTTCTTTCCGATGATTTCTCCATGGATGTCCAGGATTTCGACGGGCGATATTAAATGCGAGTTATTAGTCTCTAATTGAGTAAATCTCCTATTTAGTAATTTAATCGATTTACGATTAGCTCGTCGTTCCTTCAGGTTGATGTTCCTGCCAATTTCCTTGCTGAGGTTGATAGACTCAAAATCATTGAAATCGAAATTTGATTTGGACTTAGATTTTTTCTCTTTCGTCGCATCTTTTTTTTCTCCCTCATTAGATCTAAACAAGTTTTATCAACCAATATTATGACCAAGGACTTATTTTCTCTATCTCCACAATCAGGAACTTACTGACTATTATGAAGATTTTCACCCATTTCAACAGTATTATCGAATAAGTACTCTACACGTCTCGAATACACATTAGTAGAATTCTGTACGACTAGAGCAGCTTCACCATAGTTAATTTCACTGGGTTTATCGAGAAGCTTGTAATACTCTTCTAAAACCTGTAACAATATTTTTATTGTTTCTCTGTATATTTTTTAAATTTCTCTTATCCTTCTTCAGTTTTTTTACCTGTGCTAGAGGAAAGTTCCAATCTGCCAGATCTTTAGCAGGCATCAAGAGATGCGAGCTTATATTTTCAAGCGTGGACATGTTGCTTATAATTTTATTAAACTGAAAGAGAAACCAATGATATGAATATCAAAAAGGAAAGACTCTTAGAATTATTGGATTATAGTTAAATTTCAGCTGGTAATATATTATACAATGTAAATGTGCTCAAGCCATTAAGCACATTTAGCACATTTCATTACCTAACTACGTAATTGCCTAATAATATAATCTTGACAGAGTACAGACATTTGAATAGTCGGAAATCTTATCATTAAATACTAAAATATTCTCGGAGTTATGTTAGATTAATAATCAGTGTCGCTGGGTCACTGATAATTGTAATTGGTTTTTTGGCTTGTCTTGTAATTTAATCTAGTTCTGTATATATAAAGTCAAGCCATTTACATTTCTTGTTAATCATTTATACTCAATGCTGGCTGAATAATGTTACTTCCCTGCTGATAAATGCTATGACGAAAAATTGATAAAACATATAAAGAAGCGATTCTATATTTTCTTCTGATTAGCAGACAGTTTCATCGCATCGATTTCATTGTCATTTCCAACAGTTAATTAAACTCTACCACAATGTCTATTTTTACATAATATTATATTTCATTAACTCGTTAATGTTATCCAACTGTTGCTACGGTATCACATTCTACATGTACCTATAAGGAAATCATTCAAGTTTTTAGAAGCATTTTAATACATGGGTGGTATTACATTCTAGCACAAGACATACATAAATGGATACAGACGCATTATGCTCAGTTATATGAAATAGAATCTCCTTGCGCATACCAAGTAGTAGATAACATCCTTACGAACACTTTAATCTACAAGGATAAGACACGAATAGTTTCTATTTAAAACAGAAAAATACTGCCAATCAACTGTCATTAATTAAACGTTAAATGACAAACAAATATACCAATAAATCTCTGTTACATAACAAAGCTCCCCAATCAAAGTCTGTTACATAAAAACAAAGTAATATATCTTAAAGAAGAATGTAATAAAAAGAAAAAGGTCAATGAAACCATAAAATGACATGTCACATGCGTCTAAAAAAAAAAAAAAACTTAAAAATTTTTTAAACCAGTATGACCAATCCTTTAATATCCAGGGTCTCACGAATATCTATTAATGCTTCCTTATATCTGATTATACCATTGCCTCAAGCACCAGGTGAAACCAGGACAAAACTACACGATAGAAAGAACATCCTAGATAAAGAAGATTAGATCAAAATGAATTCATAAAGAGGCGAAGAACAATCATTAAAAATCCTAACAAAACATTCTCGGGGCAGGTCGTGAAGAGTATCAATGACCTCCTAAGACCTCAGGGTGGATAAAGTTGCGAGTGACAAGCCCAGTGGCGACCTCACAGTACCGATAAAGGGTTAAAAAGAAGAGATAGCTTAAAGAGAAGCGCGAAGTCTTCGGAAGACACGCTCAAATTATATGAAATGTTGACGTTGAGTACGAGGAACGATCCTGTAAGGATTTATCGTGACATGACACAAGGAGACGTTACAATTAACAAACAGATACTATGCTAGAATCATTTTGTATCATTGTAATTTTACAAGTTAACAATTACCTGATGTGAAATCCTTAGGCGATCTTAAATTCCTTTCTCGCTCGCCATTTTCTCTTGTTGTGGGCGCAGCCGGCGTTCAGTTCAATTCGTTCGGTTCACGCGGGATTCGGGACGCCAGGAATAAATACGCCCCCTGCTAGATGTAATGGGAACTAAAAATACAGTGGGGAGATCAAACAGGGGTTCTCAGATTTTTTCGTCGTTATTATATTAAGATACAATAAACGATATCGGCAAAAGATCATTTATATGTAGGATTTAGATTCATTCTTATATCTACGATTTAAATAGAGTAGATTACCTATAATGGCGGACCTGATACGTACAAGTCATTATAGTTACAATGGACGCCGTAGGATACCGCAGGTACTTATGCTGAAAAATAATTGTACTTGTTGCATATTATGAGAATGATTTCGATAATTTGTCAATTGTCATTTACTGAGAAAATTTGAGAACCATCCTGTTATTGACACAGATTAAAATATGTCGTATGATATCTTGAAGGATGGGTACTACCTCAGGTCGGCTAGCGTTATCGGCCGTGGAGAAACGAAAATATCGTTTTCATAGATTTCAAATGTTTATGGTTAATTGATATGCGCGAAATATTTAAAAAAAATATTCGTATCGATCTGTCAAATGATATGTGTGCCACTCAATCTGCTTGAAATAATCGACTGTATACATTTTTAGAGATCAAATAATATGAATTAGAAAGGTGTTATTTCTTTCTTTAAATATTTACCTTCGCTTCATTTACCTTCACTGACGAAGTCAAATTATTGCTGGAGTTAAGGATTGTTAAGTAAAAGGAAAAGCAAGAGATTAAGCTTCCTTTAAAAAGGTTTTTTATCTCAATATTTTACATAACAGTTACGCCATACTTAAGTAAACAGTACGTACCCCTGCAGTTAGAGTATCTTATACAAGCGTGTATGAAGGGTTATCAAAATTCAGGGACTTACAATATTTTATTTATTTCAGTCTATGAGTCACTATACGCCAGATGCTGTGTGGCCTGATGCTAATATAATACAACGTGTTAATATAACATAACTTAATAAACATAACAGATGTTTCCATTTAAAGTTAACTTAAAATGGAGAACTGGTAAAGTATCTTTAATAATGATTTAATTAAATACAAAAGCCAGTACAACGAATAACGGTATAACAGTCCCAACATTATTTGCCCAGGGTGCCTAGTAGCAGTAGCCGTGACTAGATCCAGGCGTCGCGACGCTCCTCTCTCATTGGTAGAAAGATCCCATGCTTGACAGTGGCGGCAATCTCCCACCATTCGGAAGCCACAAGCCCTCCGATCTAAGCGAGTATTCAGTTGTTCGCGAACCTTCGTGTGGTGAGGATTGTTTTTCTCAATTTTTGTTAGAAAAAAGTGTGCGAGATAAACATTAATTAACGTCCATATCAGTTGCATCGGGACACGTAAAGTCTGTGCTTTCTGGTCGATTGAACCCAGTGTAACAGCAGGAGTTACCCCAGGATTGTACGAGCATCAACGAAGTACATCCTCTGATAAATCAGGATGGGACTCTCCGGGTGTTACGGCCTCATCAAGTACATACTCGTGTTCGTGAACCTCATATTCTGGGTGAGTCTATTTACGTCCACCTATCTATAGAATTCTTCACCCTGGCACAGCGAGTCCGCTGATTCTCTTGATTTCTCGTTTTGTTATTACTATTTCTATTTTTTATACTCACGTCTACCTTGATATTGCATAGCAGTTCAGAACAACAGAAGTAATTTGCACATATCGTACTGTACATACAGTAATTTAATACGCACTAAATAGAAGAATTACATGTAGACTCATATACAGGATAACTAAAAAAAAATTAATTTAACTACGTCAACTATTTGACATAAAATATATTAATATAATGAACTTTTTTTACTCGCTGTGCCAGGATATGCTGTCTTTACAATATGTAACGTTACTATACGTCGTCTACTTGTTATGATCTTATAATTTATTAAGACACCCAGTAGACGATAAAGTTTCCGACGAGTTATTTGCATCGCTTCGTTCACACATGCAATACACGTATATTCTCTACATGCAGTATATACATTGCAAATGGAAATTCCTCTATGCAATGTATCCTCCTGGTACATAAAAGGCAGAGAATCTCGAATGCTGTTTCGGTCCTCCTACTAGCCTACGTAACTATATGTACGTATGTACACATGCCCTTTTGCGAGTGGCGGAGTTGACTGTCGTGACCTTTTGCCATCTCTCGTTCCCTTTGTGTGGACCGTACTGGGCTTTGAGGCTTAAGTCCCTCTTTATTCTCCTCTTCTCCTCACTCCTCTTACAACCCTGCCAAGGCCTTGCCTGCTTTACTTACAAACAGCACACGTGTGCGCCAATTGGTTCGGGAAAAGAGAGAATTTACTGCAAAAATATGTAGTCTCAGACTTTTACCGAGTTTGTACTTACCTTTATCTTAATTATATCCCTTACCAATTAATCAAGATCCGTTTACGCATGTACCTTAAAAAAGTACTCAGTGTATTTTGACGTAATCAATATTTTGAATCGTTTGCTCAGTGCGGACGTTTGGAAATAAATGATTCATTTTCTTTTATAGTCATGTTTCTTTCTCCAGGGGCGACGTTAGTGCCATCTTTTCATTTTGTAGGGTTCTCATAGGAACTAAAGTTTGACGGTTATACATTTGAATTGCATTTTTTTCACTGTTCCAGTATACAGTGATACTTGGCGCTTTCGCAAAAATATATCTTCGCTGCTTGCGTCATGAAATTTTTGTGGGACTTTTAATATTTACGTGAGTCAGTCGCGGGTTTCGGGCGAAAAATGGCGGATGTTTATATAAGAAGTGGAATCATTTTATCGTTAATGTGAACAATAATATTTTTTTCAGCGCCGTTGATATTCTTGAATGGTCATACATACATATGAGGCTCAGTATAGATATTTGAAATTGGATTGTTTTGGATCTATCAAACAACTTTTGATTAGTAATTTCATTGTCACGCGAGATTTTGTTGATTGTTCTCTGCAGTTGGCACCTTGCCGCGTCGAGTAGCCTGAGATATTGTGCACTAGGATACACCTGTTGCATCTTTGTTGAACACAACGTATAACTACTTTTAGTATTGGAACGGATGACGTACCATACGTCCGTTTTCGTTGACTCAATCGTCTTTAGTCATCAAGACAGATGGGATATGTTGATTCTTCTTTTTCGCATTCTCCTTCTCTCTCTTTCTCTTTTCTCTGGAATAATTTAAGGATTAACGTCACACACGTGATGCAGCCGGTATTTGCATAGAGATGAGTATTACGGGTGCTTACTAGGATACGTGGAAAAGCAGGGCACATTAATTTCCTTACGGCACATTCAGCATTTGATAAAGGAGGATGCTGACTACATAACGGGTCCGTATCTGCATGCATAATGGGAAAGACGAACCTGGTAATATCACACAGGGTGCAGCGATTGTCGAGAGAGAAAAAATATGAAAAACTCGTTGGATTTTGCAATGCCCAGAAATATCTGCGAGTTCCGTAATTTCCAAGAATATCAAAGAAATATTTGACTCCTTGAGATTTTAGAGAAAGCTCTAATTTTTCGATAAAAATTAAAGGAGAATGCAACTGCGATTTTAAACGAGGCTTTGGGTATGAACAAGAATTATTTTCCATGT
>JARQSV010000587.1:270848-293707 GCA_030142285.1 Calameuta idolon | reverse complement strand
TAACTGTGAGCTAGGTTTATTTTTTTCGTTAGTTCAAATGCCAGGGATGTTCATGGGATCCCATAAAGGTAGACCTAAAGTCCCAGGGTGTTCTAGTTGTTGATTACGTCAGTGGCAGAGCTGCTAGCGTAATTCTGGGCGTCCTAGGCGCAGCTGTATCGATTGCATCTGGGCGCAAGGGAGAAGACCCCTGCCATTTCCAACCCTCTTATTTCCCTTTGGCTTTCAGGATGGTAGGTGAAGGCGGCAGCGGCGGCGGTGGTGGTGGTGGTGGTGGTGGTGGCGGTGTTAGTGAGTTCCCCATGCTGTGTTAAAATCCCATGCAATTCGCCAGCCCTCGTCCACCTATTCTGGGACACGTCCAATATGCACACAATGTGGGTCAGACCTGATGATCTTCTCTATGTGGGTCAGTTGGAATCAAACTTTACTGCGCCACGATTATGAAACACCGTGTAGGACGCTCCCCATTAATTAGCAGGAGGAACCGGAAGCGAATGACAAACGCAGATTGAGTTTTCACAAAAGAGGATAGATACTGCAACAGGAATACTAAATTCATGACTAACCTTATAACATTGACCGATCAATTCTTTTTTCATGTTAAACGATACACAGTGCCAGAAAACCATGACCGAAGTCGACCATTCCAATGTGGGATGAAGAAACTCGTTAAGCCTCTGCCGTCCCATAACCAAAATTTCTTGGAAATTTCGCTCCCATAACGACCCACACGTGGGGCTACATAGGAATTGAAAAAAGGGACAAAGACACTCGGCATGACTAAATGGCTCTACGAATTCCCATAAGAATTTCCATTTTGAATATTTAACTGTGTTCAATATTCAGCTTTGTTGTCACTTTTGATAACGTTGTGTTGTATATATGTGCTCTATATCTGCAAGGTAGTCTACCATTTTCCTTAAACCAGAAATAGCCTGTGCGTTATATACGTGCGCTAACACAGTCATAGGCATATCCATACGACTGCGCCACCAGTGCTCCTCTGCAATAACGCTATGTGAGAAGCCATGAATATGGAAGTCACTCCTGAACCGCACATGAAAGGCAGTTGCTTATCTCACACTTCACCAATCTCCTCAATCCCGCGCGGATACAATAGTTTGTACTTAGGCTATCACATTCTAGCTATTCTAGGGTAAGAATCTGAACCTCGGGGCATCTAAAATTGGAGTTCCACAAAACTAATCTTAATCTAGCCCAGCCATTTCCATCATAGCTCGGCGTGCTTAGCGTCGGAAGAATTTGAAAAATTCAGTATGAACGCCGCTTTACTGTACTCCAAATATACATTAAATATGAATTTTCAATTCCTTTCACTGCTAGGCTTGGCGAAGACTATGCTTAAGATAGCTTTACAACTCCAATGCTTAGATCTTTTTTTTTTGTTAACTATACCGCGGACGACATGCCGAAAAAGCAGGTAGACCCCATGTCAACTCTCTTTCTTTGGCTATGGATGTCAGAACCATTGAAAATTCGCAACCGGTCCGAGCGTGGGCGTAAGAGTTAAGGAGCGCGAGATTGACTGTCATCTAAACGAAGCTACTAATAAGGACGTGGTTAAAGTGAGCCAGGCATCACACGAGGATAAAGCCATGATACATATATATACATGGTCTAGCTATAGTCCTTTGAGAAAGTGTCATGTAAGCCAGTACCAGTACTGATACTTTATCTTGTACTGGTTTTATTTAATTTTTTTTGGAATTCAATTTATACAGTTCTCTGTAGCCAAGTTGAAGCTGCGCTTTGAGGTTGAGCACAGTGCAATATATACAAGTGCTTGTGCTATATCAGAATATCTTTTTTCTTATTTTACCCAAGAGACTTTTTCTAAGACGGCCACCACCAGTAGGACAGTGTTATAATCCATCCAGACTGGCAGCTGAGTACTGTACAGATACTTCCTACCGGTACGGAACTACAGTGCAGGCTGAACCGAGTATGCTCCTCTTCTGTGCTTAAATATAACTCAGCCAAGTCCCTCTCTACGGACTGGTGGCTGACTATCCTTCGTCGCGGCTTCTACCTACGGGTACAGCGACCTACGCTACGACCGAGTTTCTTGCTGACAGTTTCAACGTCACACCCTTTCTTATCGCATAGGTTGACATTCTTCGTTATATTTATTTACTTGACATTTTTTTTTTCTCTTGGCCTCTCCTGTCGTTGCCAAAGTAAAAGCTGCAAGGCCTACATGTTTCCAAGAGAGGTTCGGGCCTAGTTATTTATTATCTGGTATTTCTTCTTCTTCTCTTCGCTTGTTGTTTACTTCCTAATTATGAATGTTTCTCATACGTCGGCGATACCGCTATGCACTGTTGGCATTGATGCCATTATACGTGACAATGATGTTTGTTGGGCAGGCACTCAATCTTAGACTGGAATTACAACTAGGCGTACGCGCATTACAATTCTTCTGGCGTTTTCCTAAACTCCATTTCCTGTACTTGCGGCACGTTCGTTAAGATCGTCGTAGGCATGGTAGCACGTATACTACATACCCAGTGACTCATCTTCTTGGCTCCCTTCGTTTCTTGTGAGTTATATATATGTATATCTTTTTTCTTCTCGAGACTTCTGGTATTTATTCATCCTGATTCTTTGGGCGAATGCACTTTGGGCCTGTCTGCTTTATGTTTGAGCTAAAGGAAAGGGGGTGGGAAAAAAAAATAATAGGCGACAGACTTCTTTAAGTCGCTAAGGGTGGGTTTCATGCTTGCCAAGCTTGGCCAGAACGCTTTTCCAATGCTCTCTAAGGCTACTCAATGCTTATCCTGAAGCAGCATCGACGTCTGCTTTACTCCTGTTATCAAGTGTTCCAGCAGGCCTTGCTACTTGGAGATACTCGAAAACGCCATTGGAAAATAAAGGAAATCTAATTTGGTGCTTTTGAGACTGAGGACTAAAGAGTGGTCTGCTTTGCACGTGAGGTAAAAGAAAGTAGGCACTGTGCGAGCTAGACAATAAAATTTTTTCGTTGTAATTAATACGTATATTTCGATGTTCCAGGCAATATAGTCGATGCGTAAAACTTTGTTTGATGTCAAGCTAACGAGGAATTGTCACCCTCGTACAAGGGTAACCAAGCAACACTATGCATGAAGCGACCCCTTTGGTTTACGATCGGTTCAAAATAAAAAATAAGTATCGTTATCGTTCCTTGTCACGTAATCAATATTTTACGTGTTCGCCACTCGTACTCTTATGTACAGGGTTATTCAGTTGAAATGTACCAGGCAACACGTTCCCCTATGTACACAGTAGCACTGGGGGTCAGTGTAAAAGAAAGTAAAACTTGTTACGTGTAGACGACACTTTATGGGGTTGCGTGCTGTAGTTTAATTTTGTTTTGCTTTCCTTCAATGTGCTCCCCATAAAATGAGGAAATGAAAAATGAGAATGAGTCATGACGAGCACCTGCTCCGTTTTATAATCGAACGTGCGATTCCTGGACGATTCTTCATCCCCTATTGTACATGTGCAATCGAGGGTTCTCATTCACACGGCATTGGGTAATTTCCATTTTTATGATGGAAAAATTTTACCATTTTTTTTTTTGTTAACCTACACTGACGCTCTCACGCGTTTCCCCATATGCAATATTTCTCACGAAAGTTCGATTCGATAAAATCCTATGGGTTTTTTCACTCCTTGATGTCGTTGAATTTTCAGAAAGATCGTGAGACACTGTGGAAAGGGAAAATGTGGAGGCGAGGAAGAAAAAAAATTTTTACAACGTCCAGAAAAGTCACTGAGTATCCAGAGGGCGTTCCGTCCTGTTACGTCCTTTCTTGTCAAGAGCCTGCGGGTTGTCCTGGGGCATCTTTTTTTGGAAGATCGACCTCAGTGCCATTTTCCTTTCTTTCTCATTTTATACCTTCTTAACGAAGAAACAAGAGACTACCTAGAATTCCCTTCGAGAATTTTTTAAACCTGTAAAACCCAATATTAACTTTGGGTTCTTAGATAGTCCTTGGGCAGCCCTTTTAGGCACTCTCCGTTCGATTTAAGTGTAATGATTTCGTTATCATCATGGGGTCCCCATATCGCTAGACGATAAACTATTTGAAGACTCTATGGGTATTAAGATTAAAATCCTCGTCCTTTAGGTCCGCAGGGAAAGAGTTGGAAGATTCGAAACTTACAATTAGAAAATAGATATCAAATGGAAAAGTAGTATATAGAATAGTTAATGATTCTCAATTTTAATTAACAACTGTCATCTGACTGCCACACACTAAAAATCTTAAACAGTCACAGCTGCAATAAGGATCGAGTTAGTAAGAAAATATAAGCTGGTGATATAAATATAAATGAACAAGAGAAAAAGACACTGTTGTCGCTTCATCTTTTAGATCTTACAAGCAGCCATGAGACTTTTTCTTCTCGACTTCATTGCATCGTTCCTAGCAATTTTAATTCTCACGTTTCAGACAGGAAAAGCAATATCACCCACAAACGAAAAAGCGAGAGATTAACTCCCTGGGAGAATATTTTCCTCTGAGAGCTTTCAACCTCGTTTTGGAATTAAAAGACAGAAGAAACGCAAGACGATCACTTTTGAAAGTAATAGAAGAACGACGTCAAGAGGCGCAGTAGGAGGGACACGTGGATGATAAATAATTAAGGAAAATAACTCGTTCTTAATTTATCCATTGATCGTCTGCCAGACGAAACTTGTGAGATAAAATTAAAAATCTTTAGATCAACCCCTTGAAGGAGATTTAATCGTACTCCAACATTTTCCAAATCTATAAGCTGGAAAATACGCCCGAAATACTCGGTCAGGGTTCAAAGGATCTCTTTGTGGATGTGTCAAGGGTGTAAAGGATTTGCGCTACTCTAACAGTCTGGGACTATGCTCTACCAATCACAGGACAGTACTCTGAACCTGGATTAATTCTGCGAAGAGATAATTATTGATTGAATATCGAAGGTGCTGTTGGATATATACAGTGGCGTATTATTGCCCTGCTATAATAGAGAATATGCCTATAGTAGTCCTATACTATACCGGGAGGTCGGGCGTTGGCCGATAAGTGGCATAACGGAAACTGGAAAGCACAGGAAATCGGGATGAGGCAGGAGTGATGAAAAATGAGAAGATAGAGAATGGTGCCTTCTGTAGTTCGTATATACCTATAGGTAGAGCATAGGATATAGTACTACTTATGAAACTAGAGAGGAGTGGGCAGAGAGCGTGTACCTTAATAAGGCCCAGAGCCTTGAAGAAGTATATGGCATTACGTCATTTTCTAAGAGGCTATGCTATTGTGGCGTCTTGTAGCTTTTTCTTTTTATTTACTACTCGTGTGTTCCTGTAGAGTCCAGTGTCTATCACTATCAGTCGTATTATGCACGCTGGGCATGGAACCATTAGTGTACTTTAATATGGCTCAAAGAAATACTGCTATTTTTAATTTGGTCAGTCTATAGTTTATGGATAATTATCGTCGATGATTATTATAAAATTTTCGATCAGTTATGAATTGTCATAATACAGTTAATGGGAATCTAATTGACCATGGGTTTTTTAGATTACTATTGGAATCTGATATATGGAGCACTTTTCGTCAGGTCTGTTATTCATTGTATGCCAAATCTTCAGAACGCCCGTTGAAAGTGTGTCACAGATGTCAGATATCCAATATAGCCTATTATTGTATCTAAAATATGACGTCACAAAAGATGTCTAACATAAGTACAAAGAGTCACTGGACTCATTAGTCTTGATACATTGTTCTGTAATGGTCAATAGTCAGTCGCTTATTCAACGTTGTTCATAAATGAAAACGAGGTCTTATTCATAACGTGACTCGCATTATCATCCAATTTGAAATAGCAAAAAGAGATTTTATTAACGTTTGCCTTTTTTTTTGTTTTAGGCCCTCGGTCTTACAACCGTAGTCCTGGCCATATGGATGCTGACGGATTCTACCTTTTTGGTGTCCGTCACCCAGGAACAAGACAATTATAATGCTGGATTATATATCCTACTTGCTGGCGGAGCTCTAATGCTCATCGTCGCCTTCCTTGGCTGCTGCGGCGCCTTCCGAGAGTCACAGTGTATGCTGGTTGGTTTCTTCAGTTGCCTCCTGGTGGTCGTCGTCGCCCAGATTGCCGCTGCAGCCTGGCTCTACAACACTAGCGACCGTCTTGAGACACTTGTCACGAATTCCGTTATGAATACGATTAAAGTGGGTCATCATCAGTCTTCAATGAATTACGCAATTAGATGAGATCATGGACACTAGATCCGTGACATATGTAATTTATATTTCAGAAAGAATATGGAATTATCGAATCTCGTACCCAAACTGTTGACGCTTTCCAATCTGGTCTTCAATGCTGCGGTGCCAAAGGACCATCTGATTGGGTCGGAAGTTCATTCGCCGAAAAAGATCCAACAAGTCCTATTAAGTTGACCGTGTCGGCTGTAGCAACTCAGTACCCCATACCCAGGTCCTGCTGCAAGTTAGAAGATGATACGGCTTGTAACGCGATCCTTAAAATAAACGTGGCTGACGTACCAAATCCTGGAATCTACAGTGAGGTAAGATAAGCATTTTTATCCTGGGCATTTAGTTATTCAATTTTCTGTCCTTCGAAGAAAATGCTTCTGAGCTCCTACTCATTATGTTTGCCATGTAGATGGTTTGATTAAGGACTCTGCTCTTTGTTATTTATTTTTTTTTTTTCCTTTACTTTTTCCCATCAGAATTGTCAGTTCGAACATTTTTCTTCTTTTAGGGTTGTATCGACAAGCTGGTAGAAGTCTTGAAGAGTCAAGGATGCATCATACTTGGAGTTACCATAGGAATAGGAATACTGGAATTTTTGTGTCTGATATTCTCCCTTGTACTCTGTTGCGCGATCGGTTCTCCCGATCGGTACAAGGCTTAAGATCTCAATGATTTTATTCGGTGCCAAATGGTGTCGTCCAAAAAAAATTGATCGTGTTAAACTTGTAGCGCCTATAGTCGATTCGTAGCTTCAGTTTGTGCCAAGTGCCGAATGGGATTATTGAGGATAGAAAGAACGAGTCTTACATGAGATCTCTTCTTTACCGACTAAGAAATTAAAATAATTCAATACTCTCCAGGAGCGATCGATAATTCTTCGACTTGAGAACCAATAACGTCAAAGTAGAATCCATGACGCAGTGAAAAAAGTGGAATGAATAGAGACGACAAAAAGCCTGGAATCATATGAATACAATAAGTCTTATCGCACTGAACGATTGCGACTATCCAACCGAGAACGTAATCAGAATTGCTATCCCTACGTTTTCCTGGCTCGTTTCAATTAAATCTCGAACTATAAGTAAGAAGACAGAAGAGAGTAAATGAACCATAACAAGACTCATTTGGACATTGCGCATACCGGGACGCCGTCGAGTACAAAATTTGAAATTATCTTCTCAAAAGAGAAAGCAGGCAAAAGAGCAGATACGTCTTTTCACGCTGTTATTTTCGGGCCAAAGTATCTTGACCAAATATTTAAAAAAGGAAGAAAGTATATCAGTCCGTCAATAAAATATATTTATTCTGCTCTAATGTGGACAATAAGGCTTTGATTGCTGGAACGACCGCTTGGCAGGATTTGAATAACGAATATTCTAGTTAAGCATAGATTCTAATTCTCGCGTGAGTCGTACGTCTGAAAAAGAAATACCACACACATAAGAAATACATAAGTCTATCTTTAATCTTTCCAAAGGAAATTAGATTTTGTCATGTACTAAAGACAAATAGAAAAAAAGCACTGCTTCCATCTTTCACTGAAAAGCATAAATCCCTCATTATTACAAAAGTACGCGTACGTGACTTCCCGTTTTTGATCCCTCAAGAATCTTAAACCAATATATACGCGAACTTAAAGCGTTGTTATACAAAAATAAATTCTCTGTGGATCGCGCGAGATTCGTGAAGACTAATTAAAACATATTCAGAGAGCCAGCCAAGCTCTGCGTAACACCGTGGACGTGGAAATTCCGCCTTTTTATTCTAAATTATATTTCCTTTTTGTTTTAATTTTTTTTTTAATGAAATCACGAAATTTTTAAGATGTAGTCCTTACAGATGCAAAATGTCAAAATCAATGACGGGTTAGATTATACGAAATATTTTATTAGCGAGCCGCGCTTTTAGGGAGTGTTCCCCCATTTTCGTACTCCTCTTAATCATTTTGATATTGATATACATATATATATGTATTTTGGATTAGATATTTTTTTTCTTTTCTTTCTCGTTCCGATGCGTAACTTTTGGCGATTCATGCGAATCTCTTCGTGTACCTTATGCTCTGTCCAATCGGACGAATTTTATGTCCGAGGCATTCTTAATACGATTGTAATTATTATATATTGATATTGATATATATGAGAAATGTAAGAGAATGTCTGTGTGTGCGTGAGAGAGAGAGAAAGAGAGAGAGAGAGAGAGAGAGAGGCAATTGTGGAAAAAATGCACTAAGTCACTTTTAGTTCGTACATATATGTATTTGCATATGTATATGTCCTTTAGGTTAATTGCGAAGATCTTTAATATAATATAATCTATATATATATATAAACACATACACACACACACATACTAATTTTAAGCTGGTTTACCCTATGGCCGATGATATTAATACCATTTGAGGTATTGTACAGAGTTTTTACTTTTTTTATTCTCAAAGTTCATCGCGTTTCTCTTCATCTTTTTGGCACATTGCGATTGTTCGCTCTTATCATGTTTACTTTTTATTTTTGTCTTCGTTTTCGTCAACTTCACGAGGTACGTCTCGTAATGAGGAACAGGTATTAAACAATGAGAGAGTGATTGAGAGAGAGAGAAAGAAAGAGAGAGAGAGGAAGGAGAAAGAGGGCTAATGATAAATGACAATGAGGGTAACTTTTGAACGAAATTCTATTTTCATAATTCGGAAGTGAAATATATATATGCATTTATGTTTGTATATTGTATTGTGTCAGAGGCTGCGCACAGAAATCCGAAATAAACCTCTTTATTCACATGTATCGTGATTGTCATTTATATAAGATAATGATTATACTTTGGTTTGATTAAATCACTTTTGCACAGTTCTGATTTCTGTGGCATTTCATAATTATACAGCTTTAATTAGATTGATTTTAATAGTTTAGTATCCTTTTGTTGGGCCGTCAACCAAGAAATTTCCCTTCGCCTTCGTGCGTCTGTTCAGAGATGGCGACACGATCGTGTATAAACTTTACAAAAATGCCCACCTACATTTTTAATCTCTGAATACCTTTCTTTTTATCCCAAACGCAGACTTGCACTGAATTTGGGAAGCGTACAATTTCGAGAGAAAGAAATTTCAGAGACATTAAGAACAAAAAAGGTACAGTGATTCATAAGTCATTATTCACCTGGAGAATTTGCAGAATAAAAAGGAGAAAACATGCAGAAAATTTTACGGCGTGTAAAGACTGTTTTAAAAAGTACGTCGAAGGGTGATGCACCAAAGACAAAAAGAATGGCGTCGTTCAATAAATACAAGGAAGAGGTGCAGGGAGGAGACTGAGCGGGACTCAGGGTTTCGTATAAGTGGCACGTTTGGAAGGAGAAAAAGATGGAGTAGAGTGTTACTGGTGGGGGCCTTACCAGGGGCCTCACAGGTGCGGCTGCCATTCTCGGGCCCGAAGCAACACCGCGAGAACCAGCAGCGCGGTCGCCGAATACAATACTATTCTCTGTGTGACTATTCTGTCCTGCATTCTGTAAGGAAAGTTCCTGTGGAATGCTACGAGTTTCCTGTGTCTCGTTACGTCTGGACTACGCATCGTCCTGATATCCCTTCACGGCTTCCTCGTCTAGATTTTTATCAGATACACGTGAAAATTGTCAGTCTTATTTCCCGGCTACATTATGTCAATGATCATTCAACCTCACGTGTCGTACGACTTTCCTCATGATGGACCTCTGTAGTTATCGCTTCTCATGCACCGGGAAGTGCTGAAGCAATCGAGTACAGCAGACAGTAGTGACACTTCCATGATAGTTTCCTTCCTGGATTATACTGGGTGATAATGTAAGTATTATATATATTAACTTATTTACTCATGCACACTCTTATTAATTTAAACTTTGAGCTTGTTGGTGTCTAATTTCATCTTGGTATCCTGGTGTTGGGACTGAATTCTGCGATTTCAAAGGTACACCTTGAGATATCTTAATGACAGAATTTATTTTCTTTTTTTGCTTAGCTTGCTCTACTTCTCCTCTTATTGACATACTACATTTTATCTGAGATAAGGTTCCTGTACTTAACTAGAAGTTTTTAATGACAATAACGTAACTTAACCGGGCTACTGTTATTACCTTAGCAAATTACCTGTATAATTCTACATTCTGTACTGACCTAATAACTAACTTTGTTGTCTGTATACTTTATAATTCTTATTCTTATTAATTCCAAATGATACTTTACGCTGTACTCATTGGGTTCTAGCTTGATAGCCTGTAACAGGAATAATTTTTTAAGGATACTACAAGAAGTCGATTGTAAAGAATTTTTATATATAAAAGACTTCCTGTCTTTTATATATACATATACGAAGCACCTGTTTCGCCGTTTAATTTGTATCTAATGGTAATAATAACAATGGCTCTCTAACGACTATCAAGTCTATCCATTCGTCATGCATTTATGCATGAGTGAGAATTTGTAGAAAACTTTTCTTAACTATAATGTAGCTCCTTATTTCAATTTATTATATTTTTCGTTGCACTATACGCATGTACGCTATAGTATGTATGTATGTATAAATCGCCACGCATAATCCCACTTGCTTATGGTCAGTCTCATGTATTAATTTCAGCATGAGCTAATACCGATAACTGTGCTTTGTATTAGTTCCTTATTGCACTTCGCATGTGTATGCAATAGTGCTCGCCTCCATGTCGTTAATTCTATTTTTACAATTCACGTGCGCGTTACGCTTAGCAATTTCTACCTGTAGTCCATCTCGTATATGTACTTTAATGTATTCGACGGCATTTGTTTGTATATTTTACGAGCCCACAGATGATGTCATCATACACCTAATAATGCCTGAAACCCACGTCTTACGTCGGTACAAATTGCTTGGGACTTGTGCACGTCGAACAAATATATTTTTTTTTAATTATCTTTATTTAACAAGATTGCCGTACGAGTATTGCTTCTGTGCAACGAACGCTATCTCATACTATTGTTTAGCTGCATAATTCAATGCTGTAGGTGTCCAGATATAGTCCTGATAAAGGAAAGTCTTACACAGCAAGAAATATTATAGCTCAGGGCCGTGTTTTTTTGGGGGATAATTCTACAGTTTGAAAGATCAGACAGAACGGCAATGCTCTGTTATATTGCTTGTTCTTCCTTCTGTTATGGTGCTTGATCGTAGTAATATGTAATTTCGGTGGTGGTGAAATTTTGGAAATTGTCAAAGAACTTCCGGGAATGAAACCAGGCGTTGGAGCGGTACTGCGTCTCTTTCCTTATATGGAAACTTCTTGCACTGATCTTGTGACTCATTGTACGCAAACTTGCCGGCTGCTTCAGTTCTTCAAAGAGAAAGATAGAAATAAAGAAAAGTGGTTAAAAAGTTGTTGACGGACCGGTTTGCTTTATTTTATTTTACTTTCTTTTGTTTTGAGATAATTTTATTGTCATCAATCTTGATGCCCTACGGAATTGTATAAAATTTAATATTGTGATTTTTTATACTAGAGTATCCGTTTTGGGAATGTTAATAGATTTTTTTTCATTACCTAATATAGAAACAACGTCTACATTGAGCGTTGCGATGCTTCCAAATACGTTGTTATGAATTGATCGAGTCGAATAAAGCCTTCTAATTTTTAATTCGTGCTCTGAATCTGTTATTAATGTCTCTTCTTTTTTTATCTATTATTATTTTTAATCATCATGTTCTATAAGACGCGTCATTCCGACGCCCATATACATACGTTAATCCAGGGACATTTAAATAGCGTCCTGGAGTCGACGCCATTTGATAATACATGGGATGGTCTATTATAAATATGAATAATTTATTGTTGATTTATTGATCCTTTGTTGGTGAATCCTGGTGGATCATATTAATAAGAATCAATCTTAAACATATATTTATGATTTGCATATTTTATTTTTTATCTTTTCAAATATTTTATATAAATTTTTATGATCCATACATTTTGCTGCAAATTTGTATCTTTGATAAAAGTTGAGAAAAAATATTTAAAGGTCTTTTGACTCACTTTATATTTATAATGTTAATTTATGGGTTTAATTAAAAGATAGCTTTGGACGCTACTTTCGTGTGAAGCTCGTTGGATATTCTTATGAATTTTTCGTTTTGGATCTGCAAAGAGATTACATTGATGTTTTAGCGTATTATTTAAATTTGAAACTTCTACTAGAGAGACTGAATTTGATTAAATATATGAATACATACCAGGAATACATTCATTTATTTTATGATGAATTTCTTATTTCATTTTCTTCTTTTGCTATTCTCTCAGGATAAAGATGAGATTTCTCTGTGTCATCTTGGGATTAACAACTCTGTCAAGAGCTCAAAATCCTAAGGATTTATGCCCTGATAAAAATTATCATAGTCTGGAGACCGAGGAAACTGCCAGGTTGAATTGCGGTCCAGCTTTTCAGAATAAATGCCTCTGTCAGTCAATCTGCTATGATGAGCCGCATCATCAGTATGTTGTCAATTGTACAGATGCAGGATTTACTGACACCTCACCATTGACACATTTACCCTTAAATACTGAGGTAAGATTTTCATTGATGATCTTAATAGAGGGAAACATTTAGTTAAAATTATTATTTTACTGTACGAATATTTTAAATTATTATTTTTTGAATTTCAGGTGTTGATTTTTACTGGAAATCATCTTGAGGAGTTAAACTGGAATATTTTTGGCACTTCAAACTCATATGAGAACCTTCGTGTAATAGATATGTCAAATAATGGTATACGAGAAATAAAAGGCAAAACGTACCACCACGTTCAGTATGTCCAGAGACTCATTTTGGATTTTAATAGACTGAGTTTAGATTCAGCTCGTAATCATCCAAGAGTATTTTCAAATTTTGGATCATTACTTGAGCTACATTTGACTGGTGCATTTGAAAAGGCCAAACCAAAGGATCTGGCTTCGACTTTACATGGTATATTTGTTAATAGGTATGTGTCCTATTAATATTAGATCTGTCATACCGTTTTTCATTCTCTTCAAGTGTCCCTAATCAATATATAACCTTGTACTTGCAGTAACCTGACTCGATTGATAAAGCTTCACCTGGAACAAAATAATATATCTGAATTCCTTGACTCAAATGTCTTCTGCGATCTTCCAAACTTATTAGATCTTCACCTAGGAGACAATGCTCTCACTGCTCTTCACTTTAATCTCTCTTGTCTCCATCATCTGCGCTTTTTGGATCTTCAGCGCAATAAGTTCAGTAGAGTCTTGGAGCGCGATCTTCACACTCTGGACACATTTGCCAAACATGGACAGAACGTCACTATTGACTTATCCGGGAATCCTTTCAACTGTTCCTGCAAGCTCAATCCATTTATCAAGTGGATGGAGAAAACCAAGGTCTTTGTCAGGAACAAAAACGTCTTACGCTGTGACAAGAGTGAGTTACTAAAAAGCTGTTCCTCCTTCTCTTTATTTTTATCTTAATATGCCATTCATTCTTCTATCATATTATTTTATTTCAGAAGGAGAACCACACAGACTTCAAGAATTCAAGAACTGTTCATTGAAACTTGCTGCCTCTGCCCATCCTGGTACTACGGTGGCTCTAATATTTTTATCTCTAGTGTTAATTGGTTTAGTATCAGCCTTAATTTACGTACAACGAGCCGACCTAAGAAAAAGACTAGAACCTGTGATAGATTCAGTAAGCAAACGCGTCCGGTACACATCCATATCTACAGGTGAGAATCGCGAGATGGATGTTTGAAAGAGTGGTAAATGAATTTCTCTAAAGAAATTTTATAGTCCTTATTATACACTGAATAATTAATCAGTATTTTAATATAAACTGATCAGATCAAGACGCTTCTTTATCGAGATAACATCTAATTAATGAAGTATGAATGTATTATTATATTTTATTTGTTATACATATCAATTATGTATACTTATATCTGCTACTTAAATAGCAATCCGTAACTTTTATACGTGAAAAATTGAATTCATATCTATCTTAAAAATTGTGTTTTTACTACACGTTTTGTATGAACTATATCTCATTTTCATTCTGAAGTTTCGGGTGTGATTTCTGTGAAGGGTACACCTGGTGCACGCATCGTACACTGCCAGGACGTTCTGCATTGATAATTGTTATAGAATAATGGCTTCTAAATAAGAGCGTTATAATAATAATAATATGAAGACATTGCATTTAGACAGTCTATTTTAATATTTTATACTCCTCAGTAAGACCAATGAAACTTATTGTATATTAATTGTTTAAATACAATGTGGAATTTAATATTACATTTATATCCGTTAATACTGTTATAAACATAATGCTAGGTACTAATGCAAGTATTATACTTACCGGCCCTTGCAATGTATATTATTTCTCCTTATCTTGAGCTATTGGAATCGTATCTTCCCAAGAGAGATTAGATACCAGGATAGCCATTGCACGAGGAACGTGAGATTCTACTAAACGATGTCACAATATCTTTGTCTCTGAAAGAGTGACAAATAACGTGACTGAGGTGTGAAAAAATTTATTGGATTAGTTAATCAATTAAAAAATCATCACTTCCCGTTTGGGAAGTTACCATCCAGAAAGATGGTACGGTCCAGGCGTCTTCATTTGGACGAGGTTGTCAGTTCAGTACCAGAATTAGGGCCTTCTATTCCGGATGGAGGATACTCATGGATCATTTTACTAGGTGTCGTCACCATCCAGGTACTGTCAGGTACTGAGATATCATGAGAGAGTATCTCCTGTAAAACTAAATTAGTTCTTAATGTGCCTTTTTGCATTTTTAGAAGTTTTCCTTTGGATGGTTCTGATTAATTAAATTTTATTGATTATCTTTTCAGATAACTGTACCCAGTATTTTGTCCATGTACGGAGTGGTCATGGGGTACCTGGTGAGTGATATTGAATCTGATATTAATCTCTACACTGGAAAGATTACTTTGACACCAATACTTTTCTATACATTTTGGAATTTGACAGGTAAATTTTATGTATATATAGGATAAAGATTATTCATATATTTTATATTCATTATCGAATAACCATTGATTATATTTACTGCATACAGATCCTTGGAGCAGGACAATAGTCAGTCTAGCATCAGTGCCTCGGCTGGTAGCACTCATAGGAGTAATCCTACTCTCCATAGGTGTCTTGGCTTCAGGATACCTGGCAACTGGTGGTGTAGGAGCTTATTTAGCACGACTCAGTGCAGGAGCTGTCATGGGTATAGGAGCTAGTATTATTATCATTCAAAGTGAAAACATGTTACGTCGTCACTTCAGGACACGGCTTCGGCTGGTGCTGGCTTTGAAGAACATAGCCTTTGCCCTAGGACAGATCCTTGCGCCAGGATACGCCTTTCTACTGTTGTCAAAGGCTGGTTTACAGGCTGGATTATTTCTTATGGCTATAATCTTTATACCAACGGCGCTAGGCGCCGCGACATTTGCTCCTCCAGCACTTCAGTATGCTACACCCTATACTCTTTTACTTGGCGAAGAAGACAATGAACTCACGATCAAGGACACCAGTCCAGATGTTACTAGAGGAACTCAGCATGAAACTGAAGCTGGACGGACCGATGCAAGTATCCATGCATTGGAACAAGGGCAGAGACCAGAACAGGAACCAGAAACTGCCGAAGGACCTCCACCACTGTTTGGTGCAGGCAATAACTCTTTTTCCTATGAAGATCCTGAGGATGATGTTAGTTTGTTCGTTACTCCTATTGCTCGTGTTAGTACTACCTGGAGCGATGAATTCAGAACAATGAAGTTGGTGACATTTTGGTTTGCTGTTTTTGCCTGGACTGGGCTAAAAATTGGACCACTGTCTATTTGTCTGCTCCTGCCACCTTTGACTATCGATCGTGTCAATAATGCTACCCTAGCTGATGGAGTAATAGTTCTTATTGTATTAGGTGTGGGTACCTTGATACCTGCTATTGGTTCCTATTGGAACTTAAAGACAGCTCACCAAAGAAGTGTGTATTTTGGTTTATCTTGCTGGCTAGGAGGTTCTGTTCTTGTAGGTACGAAAATAATTTTTCTTGTTACGTTATTACAAGTATTTCGTATAATTAATATGTCTTGTCTTTTATACTAGGCTTGGTCTACAGTATGAACTATACTTGGCTCACAGTTTGTGCCTTCCTGGGTGGTATTAGTATAGGTGGATTAACCGTATCACAGGAATCAGCTTTGAGGGATGTTCTTGGTGCTCAAACTGCTAATCATGCTCACACTGCTCTCTCTACTATTGTTGGATTTAGTTTACTCCTTCTTTCCTTTGTCGACGGTAATATTCACATGATTCTGAATACAGAAGCAATGCGAACACTAAATATATAACTTTTATCTTATAGATTTTAAATTTTGGCTGAGAGCAGCATCATTCGTGCAGTTCGGTGCTGGAATTTACTATATCTTTGCACCAACACTGGGAGCACTTCGAGCCAAATGGCCAAGGTGACAAGGTGATGCATACCAATAAAATCATGCACAATTTGTAGTATTAATGTGGTTTATGGAAATGAAATGTTTCTATAAATAGTATCGTTCTATCCTGCATGTAACTGGTAAGGCAAATTGGAATTTTAAACATGTTAGACTTTTTCAGTGTTTTCAGATATCGCTATATATTTTATACATAGTAGTTATGCAAAGTTGCAGAAAACATTTTCTTGTTTTTATATACAATAATTTCATTCTCGATTCTGTAAAACGACACATACGTATCGTATTATCTGTGGTACGAATGAAATTCATGGAACTGATGCCTAGCAGATAATTAAAAAGAAAATGAAGACTTATCAGCCGTGTTCAATTTTTATACGAAAAGTCAATTAGTAATCTAGTGCATTCTATAAAACGTAAGTTACATGCTAAATAAAAATTATCACGTACGATTAATATAGACTTGATATAACAATAGTTAACATAAAATAAGAGATTTTTTTTACAACGATCCGAGTTTAGTTAAAATATTTAACGTTTTAAATAACATTTAAACGTGAGGGAATTTAAGATAAAAAAAAGATTCAAAATCTCCTCTATATTTTTTGATACTTAAATGTCATCTAATTTTATGTTACATTATTAATTGTTATTGAAAATTCTGTCTCGCGTACGCGGGTCGACTTGTTAAGATCTACCAAGGCGTACAGTGCATACTTCCAAGGATTTAAACCTAGCAATGTCTGTTAAAAATGATTTTACGAATTAAACTAACTGCTATTAGCTGAGTAAATCCATAATATCCTGTGTCGATAGATTTACTTGCTGTGTATTATTCGACTGTCCCATTAACGGCTGTGACATTCCTAATGTATTAGAATCTGATCTCCATTGCGAGCCCATGGAATTATTAGACATGTTCCAACTCTGATTTGGTACGTTTTGAGGTCTAATTTGATTCCAGTTCGATATTGTTTGATTTGGTCCAAGTGTGCCCCCTGTTGACCAACCTGGTGAACTCATGCCATTTGCATTCCAGGCCCCTGTAGGACTCTGCGCAGACTGTGGGCCAGCTGTTATAGCTAGACCACCCCACTGAGTCTGCGTGGGTGTGTTCTGTGACCAATTAGCACTCTGCAGAACTGAGTAATTCGGCTGTTGAGGTGGGGCTTTGGGACTTAGATTCAGTTGATTTAGATTATTCTGCAGAAGTGTATCGGTGAGGTCCTTTGGCTGTGGCTTAGCTGGTGGAGAAACCTTGTTGGGCGTCAGTGACGCCTGAGACTGTAATCTTTGACTAGCTTCCTGTTGCTGAACCAATCTGTAAGGTACATAGAAAAGTAGTCTTTTTGCAGTCATTTGCAAAAGAAGTTGTTTCGATACCTTTGCTTATCTTGAAGAGTAAGACTTCGTCCACCATTCAGAGGCTTCGAAGAACTTGCAGGTGGTGGTGCCAATTCTATTCCAGCAAAAGCATCATTGAGCTCATTAACCACAGCAGGATTTGCTGCCTGGGAAAGAGCTTGATCAAATTGCTGGGCCTCACGGCGAACTGCATCCAATTGTTTTAAAGCTTCTCTATGTTCAGATGTAACTTTTGTTATCATGTCTCCCACCAAAGTGGCGAGAGTCTCGAATTGTGTGGGGCTGAAACTCTGCTCCACGCACAACGGTAATAGGAACGGCAATACTCGGGTCGCCATAATCTCTTTGCTCATTCCTAGTTTACTATGAGTTAGGACTAGCTTATAGATTCCTTAGGAAAAAAGAGAATGATTAAAAATTTTTAATTATTACGTATCTACCTTTTGAGACTATCTAAAAATGGTTCAAACCTATGATCGCCATAAGAACAGCAGGTTCTCCAGAGTGTGGTATCTCCTGTAGGAACGGTAGTATCTGATCCAAGACGAGCCATCGGTCTAAGTTCTCCAGCATCTTTGCAAGACATAGAAGACAATTGACCCGTACTCCTAGACTACTTGTACTTCCCTTTCCTCCTATGCACAGTTTTTTAATTCTGGGCAAAATGGCATTTTTCATTGAGGGTCCTTCAATGAGTGTTGCTATCGAAGGCAGTGCTGTTAAACACAGTTCCTGCAACTGTTCCCAATTGGAATCTAGGGCCCGGGTAAGCATAGGGACAACGTCACCCTTAATTACATCAGCAGGACAAAGTTTCAGGAGCAAGTCTACTCTTTGCATCAGGACCAGACTTATCTGAAATATTAAAATAAGATAGCTAATGTCTTCATATTGTATGAAAATATAATGGGCTACCTGTGGAGGCTCTCCCAGGGCCAGGACGGGCTTTAAATTCGGCAAAATGTGTTCGCGGAATTCTTCGATAGTTCCGGCTTCTGCGACCTGGAGGACACTCGGTAATACAAAAGGAACCATAGGTGCATTCACAAATTCCTTATAGAGTGCTGGTAGTACTCTGTGCAGGGCTACTCTGTGTGGCAGCTGTTTAATAACCTGAGGTAGACCCTTATAGAATTGAGACTTTTGTAAGTTGTCCCATTGAAAAAGCTTGTCCAGGTAGTTGAGCGTTTTTACGCCAATATCCGTGAAATACTCTATCTAATATTTACAATAATAGAAGCATTAGAAATTGATGAATAGTCAAGAAAGTATTTTGATTCATCAAAACTCATGTACCTTTATAAATTGATGAGCATCTGGTCTAAGTTCTGGGTTATTAGTAAGCATCAGTTTCACAGTGTCTCTAAGGGGTTCTGGAATAGGAGATAGCTTCGCAGTAGGTAGTGATGTCTTGATATCTCCTAAGAAACGTCGACACTTGGATGGATCTCCATGGGATTCATTCAGTGGCTTGTGCCCTGGAGAGTGCAGGGCATAAACTAACATTCCCAGGGAGAATATATCACTAGGTGGCCCGTTGCTACCAGCTATAATACACTCTGGAGCTTGAAAGTCCATCTGTGGTTGTGCGATAGCTGGGATTGTAGGATCATAATCAGTGTATGACCAGGATGGCTAGGATAAAGAATGTAATGAGACTTCTTAAAATTCTTTGATAACTTTCATTTGTATGTCACATACCTGCTTGTCGTTAGGGCTTTGATTCAAAGCACAAAAGTCAAAGCCAAAAATCTTCCATGCTCCATGTCCATTAATGACAATAGATTCTGGACAGACATTTCTGTGCAGAAGTTTAACGTCACCATGTAAAAATGCCAATCCCTCTCCCAACTGTAATAATCCATAACGAATTTCTACATCTAATAATTTATAATCTCTCAGGACTGCTGGAGGAGGCTGCGGAACGTTCTCAGAACGTCCCAGTACATTAGCCAAGCTTGCAAAAACTGGCTCAGTAGCGAATGCAAGACTATCTCTGGATTCTTCCAATGGATGTTGAACAGTTAATATTTGAGGGTGACGTAGTTTAGTTAACTGGGTCACACCACGTTTGAGAGACTCTAGAACAGCTTCTCTTTCTGCTTTTCCAGACCAGCGATCCAGGAGTCTCTTCTCAAAAACAAATATTGCAGCTTCTTGTCTCGTTGATTTTTTATAACCACTGTAAACCTTCCATAACAAACCAGGTCCTGCACTAGCAATGTGTGCTGTTGCTTCGAATTCTCTGGTCACAGGATTTCCTGGGAGAACACTGGAGAGCTGTGAGAGACCATAAGCAGTACTGTTTACGGTGTTACTTATGGTGTTGCTCACAGTATTCCTAAGTTTGTTCAACACGTCCATCTTGACACTGTTAATACAATAAATAAACAGCTATTATGCAACCCAACAAATACTCAAGTGTATCACTTACATATTATCCAGAAGATATAAAGTTTATTGCTATCAGTTTACTTAATTTGACACATAGCGTTCATAGGATTCATCAATTTGAGATGAACTACTCAGCCAGTTACTACAGCCTGTAAGCTATCGTCACGGAAACAGGTGTGACTATCGATTCAAAAAATAATGAACTATCCCTTTTATACAAATTTTTAATACAATTTTATTATTCTACATCATTATAGCTTAAATTCTTATATATATAATGTCGTAAAAAAATATAGGATACATTTTTATCTGTCTTTTTGATTCGACTGACGTTGCATAAAAGTTGTATTTTTTAACAGAAGACGAGAATAGGCAATGTGCACTGACGTGCGCCTGACTAAAGGCAATGTTCTAATCACCCTAGAGCGGGTTGCATATCGGTTGGCGTCAATACTTATTTTATTGGATACAATCAGCAGCTAGTTACGTACTATCGGTATGCTAATGAATAACATCAACAGATTATTAGTATGACTCAATAAAACATGAAAAAAATAATATAACGATATAATATTATAATATATATAACCCGAAAATTTCAATAAGAATTTGAAAAATGTGAAAACTTTCAAGTGGGATTGCTCTTTCAGTTTTACCTTCATTACTTCGAAAGTAATATCAAAATGATTTCTAACCTTGCAGAATGTTTACTGAACTTTGCTTTAGGAAAGAATCTGTGTAAAACTCCTATTATTTACGATTTTCATTAACATATCACTCGCATGGTAAATAAGAATTTCAAAGTCAGATCAACATGTCATTTACGCAAAATTAGAAAATAATGAAAACTGACACTTGTCATTATTTAGAGAGTAAAACGAACAAAGGAAGAAGAACATGAAAAAGACTTTTCACAACATACTTAAGTCCGGTCTCACGATAAGTCAAAGTGTGTTGCCTCTTAAATTTTCATCTCTAAATGCATCGATTTATCTGAAGATATACATTATAGGATATATAAATTGTAACCTCTGAACTCATACTATCTAATATTTCATTACATAACTCAAGAGCTGTAATTTCTTCTGATTTCAAATATATTTCGATGCGAGACACTAGACATCTCTCCCCGCCAATTTCTCATAAGCAAACTCTAATGGCAGATATTCGAAACACGATGACGTCCAGTATCTATGGCCGCCGTATTGACACGTCAGGCAAGAAAGACGAATCGTGGCCAAGAGAACGTAGCTCCTCGCACCAATCTGCGCCAATCATTTAAAACCAGCTGTGAATTCCTCATAGTCTATCTCTCTGTTTCTTGGGACGTCTGTTTTCTGTTAGCCAGTCAATTCCAGTCAAAATGAATATGGCTGCTGAGGTGAGGTGGCTCGCGATTTTAATCGCCTTTACGGTCATCCCAGCTTTCCACGCGGAATCTCCACATAGAAAGTTCGAATATAAGTATTCGTTCAAGCCGCCTTATCTCGCGCAAAAGGACGGCACTGTTCCCTTCTGGGAGTACGGAGGAAGTGAGTACAAACAATCTGCACATAACCAAGACGCTACGTTTAACATTCTTGTTCCGTATGTTGACATATTATGCCGGCTTCTTATAGTTTTGTAGAATTTTTATTCTCGTGAATAGTTAGGGATGTTGTATACTTTATCTTTTTGATCATATGGTATTCCTGTAGGAATGTTTTAACTGTTTGCAAAATTTTAGAAAGCTGTTGCAATGGAATACTTTTTGACTAATGATAGTCAATGGAATTACTGTAAATTGTTTTCAGGTCAAATACTAACTCATTGATATCCTCAGTGTGTAAGGAGTATTGGAGGAATGTTAATAATAAGACGCAATGAAAATTTGAATCGTCTGATTTGGAGTAAAGTGAAACGTAGTTGGTTTTTGGAATCAATTTTATGTTGTGGATATAGACAGATATTCTCTTCTATTATGTAGTAGTGATGTTCTAGTTTTGAATGTGGAGAAATTTAGTTTCTTATGGTATTTTAGATTTTGCAATGATTGATCAATGTTTCTTTCAATCTTTCCTCTTTATTTATTCCTTCTATGGAATACTTTCTACACAATACTTACAAAGTTCCCTTGATTTTTTCCCATGTTTAAATTGCTACTTTATGTATTTAATATTCATATCATTATTTTCATGTGTATCACAAATATAATTTACTGTGTTTCAGATGCAATTGCTAGTTCTGAGAATGTCAGAGTAGCTCCTTCGCTTAGAAGTCAGAAAGGTAAATTAAATTCTAATTAAAATATTAATTACAAATCAATATTTGATATTCATAGGTTGAAATTATATTATATAATATCAGTATTTG
>JARQSV010000587.1:241408-264669 GCA_030142285.1 Calameuta idolon | reverse complement strand
TCTAGATTTCGGCGGCATGAGATAATTTTGGCTCAAAATAGCCGGTCAGCAAAGTGTTAACGCGCTAAACCTTAAATGCATGAATTATTTTTATTTAAAAACATGTATGTTGGAGTTATAACTCAATAAATCGCAGGAAAAATATTTTCCATGTCACCTGCAAGAAACTTCAAGTTTCAGTGTCTCTATAGCCAAATGAAACGAGCTAACTTCAGGCCGTTGACGCGGACAACTATTGGCGGGTAAATTGCGAATGCTTTAAATCAGCCGGCAAAAACTATTGTATTTCTTCCCTGGGATCGCTATAAGTCAAATTCAATGTTTATTTCAGCCCTATTACCAGAGATGAGTAATACTTATCTCTGCTATTACTTTGTCATTTGTTTGTTACTTCAGTTTACTTATTTGATTTTCATAAGTGACAGTTTTAGCCGTGCAATCTTGTTGAATTCTTGTTTCTGACTTGCTGCTCACATTGAAGCTTGTTTTCAATTCAGGTAATCATGAAAAATGTAGTATGTGACACGGAATAAAACGCGATTCCAGACTTTGGGCGATGACAGCCTTCGTCTACGGTTCGGGCAGCCAATTTCACTCTAGTCTAAAATCGTCTTGTTTCATCCCTTGTCACACAATATACTATTAAAAAATCACAATTAATATTTTGCTTCCTTTTTTACAAAGAAAACGCGCGAAATTTCAAAAAGCTGGATAATTTCATTCAGATACCAGTGATGGATTTTAAAATGATTTGAAAAATACTCAAATACTTGTTTCGTTGCATTGTAGAATGGCCAAGTTGCGGTGATCAGTTGGCTCTTTGTTAATACTCATAATATGATTTCACATTATGAAGGTGGCACCTCCGAAAGCTATTTTATTCGTGGACAGACTATAGGCATTGACAACAAGTATGTCCTACCGGGTCGTTCGAGTCAAACGTATCGCTTGAAGTTGGCGCGCATATTTGATTCTTATGGTAAAACTATGTTCAGGTGGTAAGTTTAATTTGAGTCTTGAACAAACGTAAAAAAAACCAGAAAGTACCTAATTCGCGATTGACGAAACCGCTGTATTCGATTTTTTCCAATATCTTCCTAACTTTTTATCACATATATGCAATATTTATTTATCATTCTTCATCATCCCCTATTCCATTTCACAAGCACTTCCATCCTGAATTCCTCCATTTCCGAAATGTTATCTCTCAGCAAGACGCATACCCATAGTCCAACCCACTTTGCGCTATCCGTCCAATGAGAATGCTTCGCGTAGGGGCGCAGAATCCGCGAAAATCATCCCCTGCTGCTAAACAACGTTCATTGGCGAGGCAATCAGCCAATAAGACTCCATCTCATATTGATCTGAAGTCATACGTAGTTGAAATTGTTGAAACTCTACGTCTATATTTTTTTATGTTTTATTTTTCATTCCCTGCCCTTCACCCCTATCATCCCTCTTTCCTTTTATTCGGCGTAGCTGTAAAGTGTTTTACTGCCAGGGCAGAACTATCCGGCGTAGCGCTACGATGGCCATGAGTTATTAAAATTGTCAGGACATTTCGATGCTTTTGGCAATAAACGGATTGTATAGTACTGACTAGACAGGCCTATTGCGCATGCGCGGAACCAGCAATTTATAAAGGATTAAATAATTATTTCGTATCTTTACATTTCCAAAGTAACCTCAATCTGCCTAATCGACTGCATGCCCTGAACTCCCACGTCAGGCAGCAAATTACACTAATCGAATGACGATAGCAACGACCAATCGGCATCGCAGAAAAACCGTGACAACATTTCGAGATATTATCGATATGCGGTTAATTGACTCCAATACAGATCTTACAATAGGCTCGGTTTCACGAAAGTTAACCGATGTTCAAATGACGAGACTAGCCAATCGGATGCCTGTATTTCCGAATACTCTGAATCCGATTGGCTAGTCTCGACGGTTAAACCTCGGTTAACCTTGGTAAAATCGGCCCTAGAAGGATTATTGGAAATTGTTAACATTCCCTACAGTTATGCAGATTTTTATATGAAAATAGACTCTGCCATTTTCAAGTTATGGGCGAGATGCAAATTTTTGATAATGCACTACAACTCCTAAAAAATGCAAATTTTCCATATTCAAAAAATTGTAATTGTTGAAAATCGTTAAAAAAAAACCTCAGAACTGTCTAAATTTTTATATATAAAAAAACCCGTCCCATTGTCGCGCTATGGTTCAGAAAGTAGCCGCAATCTGTTTTTGGTCAAATAAACTCATTTGCATCACACGGAAATGTGGACAGTGATAATAGCCGGGCGAAATGCGCCCGTATATGCGCTAACGATTCAAGTGAGCTCAACTGTATACCTTTAACACACAGGCCAAGCGGCAACTTCACACGCATTGAAAGACGGTAGCGACGACCAATGGGCATCGAGTAAAAGCGACATCGAAGCTTTCGAGATATTTTCGATACGCGGCGAATTAACTCTGAAGAAACATGAAGCTTATACCAAAGAGAAAAAAAGACTGTTTCGATTATTACCTATCGGTACCACCGGATATACGCTTCTTTTTTTACATATTAATTCTTTCCCTACCCTTATCTCATATTCGGCCTCATATGCAAGTGACAATATTATTGTTTACCTAACGAAATGGACCGTTCTACTCGGAGAGCTTTTCACGGCGGAGGGGATGACATTGTTATTCCCTTCTGGAATAACAATTTATAGAAAAATTAGTAGCACTTTGCTATGCAAACACGGGGATGAAATTCTGTATGGGTTAACCGAATCTTTGTTCAACGTGAGGGGGGTTACAGTGGGGGGGGGGGGGGGTGGACTCTATACGTTGTATCACATTGGACAGCCACAAGAGCCGTAAGGGATGATTTGGATTGTGGGAAAAATGAAGTTTTTCTTTTGGCAGATTGTCAATTTGCAAAATCCAAGGGAGGGGATCGGCATAGGTAAAATTAAGGGTGAATCCGTCTGACAGGATCGGGGATGGTCGAGTGAAAATTGTATAGGCTCCTTCAAAGGCATATCCAATCAGCGATAGTGCGAGCATCCCCTAAAGGTCCTATGACAAATCAAAATATATTTTATCCACCCTGTACACGCTCGTATATACTTTAATAGATTTATATATCATCCCCGTATACGAAGTTTATGCGAGTGCAGAAGGCTGTCGATATAGTTACAAAGAGAGAATGATTTAGGGGTTGTCGGGGGATGGTAATTCCACGAGCGATTTGTTCGGCCTACGCTTACTGTATGTATCGATACGATTGACAGAGGTTTAGGGGGTTGGTTACCATGCGTATTGGAAGTCATATTTACAAGGGTGCAAACCCCTGGGCACGTCGATGCTTATAAATAAAATTAGACCACCGAAGAGAGCAACCCCCAAATCGTCGGTAGCATCTCTTCACGGTAAGGGTTGTAAAATCACTTATCTGACGCAATATAAATTCAGTCCACTCTTTTTATTTTCGCATGGATACCAAGGGATGACGGCGGTTCGAAAAAATTTTCGAGATCTCAAGAACCAACCCCCTATGAAAAATGACAATGACTCGGGCAAATCGTTCAGAAGCATCCAGTATAGGTACCGATGCATCATCCCCTGTTTCGGCTGGAGACGGGGATGGAATGAACTACGAAAAAAATATATATATATGGAAACAAAACCACCCCTACGGGATAGAAAGTATCCCTTAACAAGGAACGTGTCAGGGTTCTTCTACTGCGAACAAAGGAGGGTTCCTTGAGTTTTTGACAATACGGGGGGGGTGGTAGTTGCTAAGAAAGACAACACCGTGGGACATTTATAATCTCCACGGGGGGTGTAGATCAGCGATCTTTTTTGCTTGGTTGAAAGGGGTTGCCTCACGCGACGTCCCAGGCAAAATTTACATTTAATTATTATTAATAGCTGGTCTCCTCGGCCGGAATACGAATTTCGTTACGCCATTTTGGATTTCATCCAAAAAGTTACTGTACCCAAGTAATACATCTTGCGACGGTACAGTCCATTTTAAAAGTCACAGTCAGCAATTTTGACGTCATACAGTATATGTGTTGCAATTTATTACTCGCTCTTGCACTGCACCTGCATGGACCTTGGTAATGGACGATCAAATCAAAGTATCGTCTAAAAGGTTCACGAGAAAAAAGAAAAGAAAAAAAAAAGACAAGAAGAGGAAGAAAATTGTTTGAAGAGAGAGAGAGAGAGGAGGGGGGGGGGGGGGGGTAGAGAATAAAAAGAGAAGAATAAGAAAAAATTAAGTGACCACTTAAGAGCTTGGCACTTAGGTGGTAATCTGTCCCAGAGGGTTGACAGGGGGTTGTTCACTGTTCACTGGTTGCTACTCACCACTCACTGCACAGTGACAACCCCCTTGGGGTGTACTTGGTATATATACGACATAGTAAATATCTCCCTGCAATCCCCTTAGATGTGCATATACACTGGGTACACGTGCACGCGCCATTGCCAACGGTATAAGATCGACTTTTCGACGGTTTCACAAGTACTTGGTTTATAGCGGTCAGTTTACGTCCGACGACGCTCGGCGTCCTTATTTATGGGCAGAGGATTGTTCGACGACGCTATATATTTTACAAATTGCAACCCTTGGCAATATACGACGCTCTAATGGGGTTGATTGAATTTCCGGAATTTACTCAAAGAAATCACACGCACCCCCTCCCCCTCCCCCTCCCCGATCCACTTGCACGGGTTCGTGCAGCTTGGTACTGTTATCATTATTGGTATCCGACGAGGCGTCGCGACGCGGAGAAACGCCAAATATAATTGAACGAAAATTTCTTATATGGCGTCTCTCTCGCGCACATATTTTTGGGCTATGGTAATGTTATAATAACACTTATGATAAGGGTGTGTTCTAATCTACCCTTATATAGGAACTTGGTATATGGATATGAAAACTGACGGAGTTACCTTTAACGAGAGAGATTTTAATGCCCGCAATATAGGTATACATAGATATTGTATACATATAAATTTGTCAAAAGCTGGTTTTCTGGACTTTTTCTCTTGAGTATTGGCAGATATGGGGACACTTGATGTTTTCCAGGACGGGTCTGGAAGTATTTTGATGCTTAACGTATACTTCCAGGACCATAAAGCGACACTCATACCGAATTTTCCCACAAAAAATTTTATCCTAGACATTTGGAGTCGTGATGGGCTAAGAAACTGTTTCGTTAGGTTAGATTAGGTTAGAACTCAATGGCACATATCCTGGCATGCGTCCTGGAAATAGCCCTTTGACAAATTTAAACATGTATATATATATGTATGTATGTATGTACTATGATTATTATGATTGTTCATATTTTGAATAGTAATCCGCAGTATGGCTGCATTGCAGTTATTGCCTATAGTATTTGCGATTGCGTAATTTAATATTCACACTTATGGCAACCCTTGGCTGTATTTCATTACTTAAGTCTGCACGCATGTAAGTGCCGTACCCCTCCCACTAATCCCGCTGCAGTGACATACCACTGTACATACATACAATAGCGATCAGTCTAGCACGACTAATGTGTATCACGGCCAAATGTTCAGTTAGCTTTAAATGTCCTATTTTGAGTTATCCTGTAGGTGCAGTTAACAACCCCTGAATATCATTTACGTTCGGCCAAATCATCCCCCGGGACGTGTTAAAGAATATTTTATGGCTACACTGCATATATGCATGGCTGATCTATAAGCGGGGTTGAGTTGCAATTGGAGATTCTTTTTTAGGGGTTGGGGTGTGACTGCTATCGTTATTATGGGTGTTTCGAAATTACCGAGGGCAAATTAACGGGGTTGTTTTTTAGGTCCAGGGGTGGCGTTAATTACTTTATCGAGCCCACGGGTTCGCTTGAATGAAATACAAGTGTTGAGTGTCTTTTATGTTGTCCATGGTGGGTGATGTCAACTGAAATCGTATAGGGTAGCAACCCTTAAGGGGGTTGTTTAAATTTCTTATAAAGCGGGCTGGTTATAGTGGGGTTAGACAATGATTATCTGAAATTTTGAAAATTTTTCTCCGACTGATCTCATGTATTGGTTTTCAAATTTTTTTATAGCTGTATCTTGCTACGGTGTCCTTTTTTCTTTTTATTCGTGTTTTTTTTTTTCACTGCAGTGCCAGAAAGTTTTGCCCCTGCTTTTTGGAAGGGAAGAAAGAGAGAGAGAGAGAGAGAGAGAAATTGTATTCTATCCCGTCGTTACGCAGCATCGCGTTCCCGGTTTCAGTCTCGACATCCGGCATCCGGTTCCGCTTGCGATTTTTATAGGGACAACCGTGGAAGCTCAGAGTTCACCCCTGTTACTCGCAGAGGGGTAGGATATCCTTAATCGATGATTCCGAGGAATCTGAAAATTCACTGGAGCGCGAATATCCACTTGGTATATGGCAGAGAACGGTTGTTTACAGAAGAGAAAAGGAAAAGCACCCCTTGGATGGTGGTACCAAAGAGATATCCTCTGCGTCGTCATATCCGCCATTCGAAAAATCGGGGGTCCTGTCATTTGTCAGATGATAGAATTCTTCTGTTTTCTGATTTCATCCCCTTGGACGTGCGGGCACTGCAGCGTGGCTACTCCTCGATATGGTTTGGGCGGAGGGGGGGGGGGGGTGCAGAAAGTCAGCCGGAAGTCAGCCATTTGTAGGGACGCGTGGCTGCTGTTCCGGATGTCAGCCTTGAAGAGAAAAATCGTTGACTATTTTCACTTACGGCTGAGATTGCAACCCCTCCTTCATATTGTCAATGGCGGTCGGCCATCTTTGTTCGACTCTTTGTTTCAGCTGTACTCACCCTCCGAGTCTTTTTTTTTTTGTGAAAATTTTGGAAAACTGACAAATCATGATGAAATGCATTTTATCGTTCGATTCAGACCTCGTGGGGGTCCAGTGGAGGTTAGGGCTATAATGTCTATTCTTATTCTGTAGTCACCCTTCACTGGGAGGGGGGGGGGGGGGGATGAATCATAAACTATATGAGGTAGAAACATCTGAATATGAATTAAGTGCAGTATAAATGTCTGACGAATGGTAATATTGGCAATGGTTCACGGTTGTGCAATATCGTGCATCGACACTCGCTTCCACTTACGTAAGGGTGTAAAGTGCGTAGGTGGGGGGGGGGGGGGGGCTGGGGGACACGTTCGTGAAGAAAATTGTAATTGTTTGGACAAATATATCCTCAGAAAAATCCGTTGGCTCTCCAACGAGGCTTCATCGCGAAACGAGGAAAACCTCTCAGGAAAATGAATTTATTCGCCCTGTTATCTGCTCTATATGGCAATGACGTCAGGGCAACCCCATAAATCATAGAGGAAGAATATAGACAGAGTGTAGCCATTCCCAATCTGAATTTCTACATTTATCTTCCTCCTGAGTATTTTATCTTACCCTTATATCATTTTTCGTATACCATGCGAATACCCTGTGGCTATTCGTTATTCGACTATCACGGGTGAATTTTGAAGAAAGAAAAAAAGTAAATTTTTGTTAAAATTTGGAAAGTGGATACATACGCCATGAAAAACCCCTGGTGGTTCACGTGGTGGGGGGATGAGGTGGATAGGGACTGAGGAGTTTTCTTGCTCGAATTTACCATCCCTCTGGATGGCTGCTCCTGGGGGATGAAACTTGCCGAATTGACAAGGCCGACGTGGAACGTCGGCTCCAGACCCCCTGGCGCCGTCGCGACGCTTCCAGCTTTTGGCAAAACATATCCCCCGTTAGTATACGTACGGGCGTCTAGCTTTTTTATGGCTACTACTTCTGGGGAGCCGCTTCTCTATTCGTGGTGGCTTCTGTATATACCGTAGTACCACCCTTGGCCCCCCCCCCCCCCCCACCCCATAAAACTCGTTCTCTTGTCGCAACCATCAACCAACCCAAACTCATCCCTTGCAGTTCCTCGTATATTCCTCTTGGTTCTCATCCCCAGAAAAGTCGTTTCCCGCTATTTCTTCTCGCGCTATTTTCGGTCTGACCGTTTGGACGGAAACGTCAAGAAATTCTTGGGAATGTTTTCTTGGATTATGCATTCCTGAAGAAAAAAAATATCCTCTACAATCCCGGCTGGACGATTTTCGGAAATGGTTGCTGGGTCAAGTACAGTTTCCCATAGAAAATGCGATAACGAGAAATATCCTTACCTATGAACTTTCACGTTTAATTCTATCCCTGGAGATGGGTGGTACCAAAATTGTATTTGGGGGATGATCCTGATTTTTGAAATTTTCCAAAATTTTCTATGCTTTCGTTACATTGGGATTTCGTTTGTATCTTTGTATCACAACTATCGTAGTGTCGGTTACCTTCAAAATTATTGTTACGGCTTTCCTTATTGACACTCTGAAAAAATGGACAGATCCGTAAGAAATAATTACGCCGTATTTTTTTATTTTCAAAAGAAAAGCATTCTCAAGAGCAGCGTAACTTTCGCATAGAATATCAAGGATCTTATATTGGCACGTTCCGGGTGTAACGTTTGTCAGCGAAATTGCCATGGCAGATAGAAATCAACTCATTTTCCTCGTCGTGGGGGTGGAAAATGGAGAGATACTATCCCGGCATCCCCAACTGTAGCAATAAATACAGAAACTAACCTCTATCTTATCCTCTACGATTTCAGTTCCTCAGCGAAGGCACACAAACACACTGTGAAAAGACTCTATTTCTATTGTCTACTAGTATACTAGCAAATACTATCCTACTACTTTCATCGGCGAGTATCATCCACTGGGTGGACTCGCACCCTTAATATCTGTCGACGTAGAAAGAGACAAGCTCCCTCGAACTTTCCCCATTAATTTTCAACGGAAATTTTATTCCTCGTACACGCGGCGTTCCGGCTTCTTTGTCGTCGCATCTTTACAAGCGTACACGTGCGTGGAGCGTCGCGACGTCATTTCCAATCGAGCAGTATAATCACGTGAATATATTTCACTCGCTATTTTCCTACCGCCTCGCTACCGATCATTCCTAGAAGCAAGTCTGTCTCAATTCCGTGGGTAACTGCACGAAAGTATCAGGTGAACGAAAAAAAGGTTCTAACACCTGCATCCATCTAGCGGTAATAAGAGAAAATATAATTGTCGATAAAGCAGAGACCTGTCTGCGTCTTATGAAAATTAATTTTGAAAGTTTCGGATGAAAACAGGTTTTTTCTTATGAATATCGTTAAAAAAAATTTACACCACGATACTTCTCTCATATCCATGTAACCTATATACTCCGAACTCAAAACCGGATTAAATAGGATATCTGGCGCTAATCCAAAGAGCAGCTTTGTTACTTGAGAATTGTTTCTCTAAATTCAACTTCTCCACCGTTTTCTCATCACTACTGGATTCTACCTTCCGTACTTGCCTTCAATGAAGTAATGCGCCATTTATCGTTCACCACGTATAAATGAATTCAAACGAGCGAGTGGGTTTTCGTATGTCCCATTTTAGTATGGACGTTTAGTATAGTCGCCTCACTCGAATTGCCCACACATAACACGCACGCACGGACCAAACCAGTGTTTTTATGGAACACAACATTACACCAGTGCTTTCGCAATGACAACAAGTGCACTGCTTCAAAACCCTAGCCGGTTTTCTGCTTCACATAGTCTCACAGCGAAAAGTCTTGTTCAGTTATTAATTTTCGTTATCACTGTGGACATAGATAAGAATAAATATTTTGTATTTCTTTTCTCTTCACCTGTCCTAAATCTCTTCTTTTGATCCAACATTAAAAGATATAGTATCTGATAACAGAAATCCGTAGTATAAATGATTCGTCGTATCAAGGAAATATTACTCACGGTAGCACACGTTTTATCTGAAAATGAAAATATGAGTTTTTGACTGTGCGTAATATAACGAGGACTTAGATATGAATAATTTGAGATTATTGTAAAATGATTTAAAAAATATATTCTTCTAGCCTTGTTTGGTGAAAGGAAGCGTGTGACCGCTTCCTTGTAGACAAGATAGCTTCGCTTAGCATTTCCCAGACCACTTTACATCCGCTTCACTTGCATTTGACGTTGAACATACACGAGGACAATATATGTAGGTCAGATCAATGCACATAAAAAATGGGAAAGCATTTTCTTTCTTTTTTACTTTTTCTTCAAATTCCCTGGATTCCATCGAAGGCCATGTATTCGATGTCACTCTGTTGTATGTAGAATGGAGGGGGCATTGCTAGTATGTCTCGTAATGTTGCGTCACTGAACCCCCGTTTGTCAGACGTTAACTCAATGGCAGTCGGTCATGACTATATTTGGCGCGAGTCGTGCACTCTTGATTTTGGCGCCGTTATGCTCTTCTTTTTGTTATCTTTATTATTTTATCGTATCACAACTTTTCTTAGTGCTCTTCTCAGTGATTAAAGCATAAAATATGTACTGATCGATGTTTGTTATTTGCACGAATCTCAAATTGTAAATTAAAAATAATCTCTTCATTGCGACTGTTTAATTTTCATGAGACTGGAAATTAATTCTATAATTTTTCAAAAAGTGGGAATAATATCCTCTCGATCATTTCCAAAGGGATTTGTGCTTGAAAATTATATTTTTAGAGAAAAGTCTCGGTTTGTTTGGCTTAGCTATTTGCATCGGTTCAGGATCGTACTTGGTACTCCCTGTACCCACGGTATACGATCGATCGCTGTGGAACGTTTCTTATTCCACGATCCGTTCCGCATTTTCATAAACGATCATTGACACCGATGTTAAAATTCATTTTGGATTCTTTAAAAGATTGCTGAACAGTTTACATGTGAAAATCTTTACTCGTTTTGATTATTTGTAAATTATTTTTACGCCGCTCAAAAAATTTCTTTCCTACCTCCTCGAATGATGGTTCTTGAAATTTTAATTCTGAAAATTAATTCTAGGTAAAAATTGAATAGACGTTTCATAAACGCCAAACTTTTTTCTTTTGTTTTTCCTTTCTGAAAACGGAAAATGACTCACGAGAAGACACTGCAAATATATGGAGCCCCCAGTAAGCACCCACGAATTCTTACGTTCCTGTTCCTGAATGGTAGGAACACCGAAACGGAACCGGAGTCGTAAGAGTGTTGTTGGACGTGAGGTTGTAGCCGAAGTGACAAATTGATTAAACGCGAGTAAGACAGGCTCCTTCGTGCTTATGGATATTAGTCAAAGTAAGTAAAATAAAAGATTCTAGAACACAGCAAAGATCGTCATCGATATCCTTCGAAGCGTTCAGTCCTATTGATTTTCCTGCTGATTTTCCGACAGATGGGCGTGCTGCTCCCAGGCAGCGACACAGAAGCCTTCGCGATCCTTGCCAGTATTATAATCGCGTTCATATATTCTTAAACGTCTCCGTATACGTTTCTTCTCGTAAAAAATCCGGCATTGCAGCCTCTCTTGTTAATTCTCCAAATGCCGCATGTCGCTTCATGTAGCGTCAAAGCAGTTCGACGATATCGACGGTCGATGCTGGAAAAGTTAACCTCAAAATCATAATGTTAACTGGGGGGTAGGGCCATCCAACGGGTGTCTCCCGAAATAGAGATGATTCATAACAACAATAATAATTGACAGTTTCTATCTATTCTCTAGCATCTTTTACATCATTTCCATCCAATTGCTAAACCGTTCGCAGACGTCTTTACGATTTTCATTCTAAGAAAAACCAGAGGGTGGTTTTACGATAGATCTTCCTAGACTGGTGGAGTTAGTTCGAGTTTCTCTTGTTAACTCACATTTTCTTCTATTTCCTTCTCTTCTTCTCGTTTTCGCCGCTCACCAAACCTCTGCGACACGCCAAAACAATAGCTCCCGGGAAAATCAATAGGCAGGGTGCAAGGAGGTTAAATAGGGAACCCTGTACACTGACTATACATATCTAATAGACACTGGACTCGCCCGTTATTAGTTATTTTCATTTCAATTTTTTTCAACATATTTCATCGTATCTTCTCTACTTCCTTCCTCTGACCTTCTCTATAGATAGATAAGCGTCAGACCGATTCGATTCAGTGTAATGATGAATGACAGCTAATTGTCATATTGAATATATACAAAAGATATACAAGCCCCCCCATTGATACATCTGCTCGATTCTCGGATAAATTACATGAAGAAAAAAAAAAAGTGAAAGAGCTTTATGTTTTAACGCTAGGTAAAAAAGCAGTGAAGTTCCGCCTGTGTTTTATAAATAGAACAGTGCGTGTTCCTTCTGAGTCCGAGTTTGAATGGTTGGTCACAATAGTATTCGTAGAGCTTCCCATCATAGGTTTATATATATATATATGTTGAACGTATATATGGTGTCGTGGGTTCCATGAAAATCGTAAACACGCTTCCGGCCAATGCGAAAGTTATGAAGTAATATTATTCCTCCTTCCACCATAAGAGATCGAATCCGTGTCTTAGCATTCTGTTAATCATGGCTATGCTCATATCGCAGATGACGCGACATTGCGATTACGTGTGATCCCATTCTTAGTCAGAAAAATTCCAAGTCCAAGTCCGCCATTTTAAGCATAAACTTGTACGCTTTGACTTACGGACACTGCATTTATGTATTTTGAGACGTGCCTCACGATTAATCGCTCGTCTGAGTCGACGTTGTACATAGACGAAACATTTAACGAAGAATTTGCTGAGCTTACTAATTGCAACACGAATTCCTCGCACAGAGAATTATCCGACAGTGTTTTCTTTTTTCTTTCCGTTCTTTCATGTGTCTCTTTTGTAAAACGTTTCGCGCTGTGCCGCATTTCGTGAAATACATTAGCTTCGGGTTGGCTGGATGGCGCGCGTGATATACGCATGATAATCGGCACCTTGAGCGTTCCTACTTTACCGACGTACGGTAAAGAACAAATAATAGAGATGTTGGCTCTTGGGATAGAAAAAAACATTTCATCCTTCTTTAAATCACGAACGTGTGTATGGTACAACGTTAATAGGAATTTATTATTTTCACATTATTCTAACTAAGATCAGTGTTGACTTTGGGGTCGCTGTAATCTGAATCGATCATAATAACCAATTGCTATCTTTTCCCGCGAGTCTCGTCTTCCATGAATCTCTGCATATATTTTTATAAGGAGCAGACGCTGAAAGTCAAACTAATCTGACTCAATCATCCAATTTTAATATATCCTATGTCTGACGAATTCACGTTTCTCAGCGTCTTTCCTCTTCATTTATAAGTTACTCGTATCCGGATACATGTAGACGCATATATACGCGCCCATGACTCTGCAGCACGAGAATCGAGAAACAAATAGCTTCGTTATGAAATCATTATAGATGATTACCCAAAGCCCGCAGACGGTCTATGACGATTACGTTGTCTCAAGAATGAGATAACCCTTTTTTCTCCCGTCGTAATTTCTCTCATCCACTCGAAGATCGACGTGAGCGTTTAAGTCAAGGAATAAAAAAAAAATCCCCATTCGAATGAAGAGTCCCTGTGATTTTCTTTTTTTTCGTCTCTCGCAAAAATAACAGGAGCTCAGGACCCGATCGGCGACCAATGCCCAACGTTCGACTAGTCTAGTGACTCCACCATGGCGTACCACTGAATCTTATGTTTTCACTCTCTTTCCCCAAAAGCCTCAATTTCGTATTTTCCACCCCACGACATCAACGGCAGCCCTTCTTTTCCCGTTTTCACCGTATCCAAGGGCCACTGGCGAGGGTTTAATTTATTTATAGACAATTCAATCAGACTCTGAGGTCTGGCCAGTGTTATCCGTTAACGTTATAAGTAACAGAGAATGATTTCAACCCTTGAAACCGATCCTGGTAATCTTTCCAGCCAGGGTGTGGTATTTCCCTATAAGAAATAACAAAAATAATAACAACCATCGAATTCACCGTAACAGAGATCCAAACACCCAATATCATTGATATTTACCACTTTATACTTTAATACACCCTCCATTATGCACCTGTCTCCCTGATACACGCCTTATCCGCCCTCCTGATGTTCCCTGGCATCATCCCCCTCTTTGTTCATCCTCCCAGAACACATCCTTTGGTCCGTCATATTTAATCCAAGACCACCCTTGTTTGCGTAGTTTTGGGTTACAACTCGTCTAATGGATTATCCTTATATCCTCCTGGACCCACTATCACGGCCGCCATTATCGTCTATCCCCATCCCACCCCCCTCTGCACCTTCGACCGACCTCCCCCTTGAAAAAGTACTACCCTCCACCACTCGTAAGGTCAAGACTTTCTCAAGAAGACGCATAGAGACCCGTACCCAGTATCCGCCCTGTCGGCACACACGTGCATCCCATAAACATAACAATGATTTCCTATATTTACTCTACTTATTAGTAGAAATCGTCCCCTGACGTCTTGGGGTGTCCTAATGCCTGCTCGGTGGCTCTCGCGAGACCCGCTCAAGCTCCGACCCTTAGAAGAACCCGCGACGATCGTCCTGGGTCTCACCCGAAAAACATCCCTTTCTCCTCGCGATTCAATAAGGTATAAATGTATGTCAACTGCATCCTCACGAAGAATTTCGCGATGACAAGGGGTTGCTGTTTCGTAGGGATTCGTGATATACGTTGGCACGAGGTGTGAAACACGGGCGGTACGAGCGCATTGATTGAATGGGATTTACGAGCTATGTGATTCCCATATTAAGCTCGATACTCTGGGCATACGTGTGTAACGAGCCCATTACAAGATTATGGCGTTATGGCTTGCGCACTTATTAGTCGTCGGAGACTTTCTCCCGCTTTCCTTTTTTTTCCTCCCGCTTCGTACCTCTATTTATTATACTCGCAAATTTTCTTACGAGAAAATGGCCGGGAGGGTCGTTATTAGCGGATCCTTAAAAAATAGAGGATGAGAGAGTGTACACTGTCGAGATTACGTCTTGTGGATTTTTTATGGAGTTCGTGATCGATGTGTGTATATGTATTTTTTTTTTTAAATTAAGATTGTAAAATTTTTCAAAAATTTCTTCACCTCCTATTCTATTACTTTGGCTACTGTGTATAGACACAGGCATTTATATCGCTTGCTTCTTCGGCATTGGCTTTTAAAAGCTCCTCGTTGTTATGTCGAGCGTGAGCGCGAGAGAGACGTCGCTATCTGGCCGAGAGTGTAATAGAGTGAGACAGCCTCGTATACAGTGGGTAGTGGAGGGCCCTCTCCTCTCACGGGCTATAGCTCCCATGGAGCCAGCATCAGCAAAGCGTCTCGGCGTCGGAGGCGCCAAAGCGTCGCGGCGCCACCCCCGGCGCCCGTCACTACGCCGCCAATCTCAACCCAACCCAACCTGCCCCTCTCGTGTATACCCATAAACCCTCCTGTCCGAATTTCCACATGCGAAAATCGCCAGGTCTCTTTTCCTTTTTTTTTTTTTTCTTGCTTCTCGTCTCTCCTTCTACATCTATGTTCTTCTTTTCTTGGCTTCTCTTGCATCTTTAATTGTATTTTTGTCGTTCGATGTATCTCGAATTTTAAAAGCCACTTCGTCACTTCGCACAGTCGCCATTTTCTTCTCGTGTCGCGGATACTCGTTCTCTTTGCTTCTTCATTTTTCACTAAAGTGAACGTTTCGCGTCCTTGTAATTTTGCAGACGCGACGCAGTGAGAACCAGCCCTTACGAACTAGAAGAGGCAGCGCGAAATCACGTGACACAAGGAACAACCGAGGGAAGTTTATTCACCGTAAGAGAATCCACTAAAGGGTGAGTTTCAAGTGGTATATACTTTGCATAGGGATCTTTTTATCCCTCCTGTCTTTTTTTTTTGTATATTCTTTTATTTTCCTTTTTTCCCACCCCGTCTCCGCTCCCCTGCCTCTCCCCTTTATCTCGCTCCTCTTCGCGTTTCGCTCGAAGACAACGACGACCGCGACACGACAATTGAAAACCAGCCCATGATCGTTTCACGGGGTCCCGGCGACTAACTGCCTGCTCCGATGAATGACAATAAAAAATACTCATAAAGAGAGAAAATGGTGAAATAGAGGAGTGCGATAAAATGGCTACCGTCATGACTCACCAAGAGACGAGACTGACTGGAGCAACCGGAACACAGCATCCCCCCCCCCCCCCCCAGCCCTCCATATAAACGCAGGGGGTACCGACGATTTTCGTCGTAAAATTTTCCCGGCACCGAACGCATCTTCCTTTTTTCCCATCTAAAAAGGTATACTGACGAAGGGTGGCGGTGGGTGGTGGGAGGGTACCACGTGACAAATACGAAATATTTCTCGGCTATAATCCTCAAAGTATAATACTTAATTGCGACAAATATGGATCGTAAAATTTGAATAGGCATCCCTTAACGAGGGACACGCCTAGACGATATACTCGCCGCCAGGAGGGAAATACCTTGAGGGGTGGTACGTACGTATATATTTGTAACTGCATATGCGTACAATGCAATTTGAATGCACAGTCAAATTTCGCAGCTGTCAAGTGACTCTTTATGGCTATGAGTAATTCGAATTTGAATTTTGGGTTGTCAATTTTTTTTTTTAAATATACTTATACTTCAAAGGAGCTTACAATGCCGTGGAAATATTTTTTCTTTTCTTTTTTTTTTTCTTTTTAGATATCTCAAGTCGTTACAAAGATATCGTAGAGAGACACTCAAAGTATCGCTATCGAGGTTTAGGTGGAATCAGCATCCAAGCGGATTGAGATAAATAGGAAGCGTTCGAAAAATCGTCTCGTAATCGTCCAGGGAAATCTCTTAGGGGTTGGACAGGTGACGCACATCCCCTAAATTTTGGAGGTCTCGACACGGCGTCCGATAGGATCATACCGCACGTTCATTTTGCACAAATGGCAGATTGGTTTGGCAGGGATGCTGCCCGTTTTTGCTATCTTCCCATTAGGTCTGTAACAGGGGGTTGGTAGTGGGTATTGTGTCGTGGCAGTCATACGTCACAGTGTCTGGTGGCGACTGTCAAAAGTCAAGAATTGGTATTAACCACGTGTCCGAGGAATCAACCCTCCCGTCCCTACGAGATGTCTTATCTCCGATCTTAATGTCGCGCAGATCACCTATCTGTACATCTGTCGCGATGGGCACCATCGGAAGGCATCCCTTAAATGTATTCTCGATAAATATGGGGTGTCTCTGCTATCTACGTAAACTTGTATTTTGCGAGTTCCGAGAGGGATAGTTTATTAAAGGGCAACGTACTTACCCAATTGTTTTAGCCCGACGACCTACCCTACCCTGCCGGTACTTCCTGTCTGAAACGAAAGGATCCACGAAGTTCCCTTGCAAATTTTTTTTGGCCAGAATCCGAAATTACGTGGCGCATTGATTCTCCTCGCGGTGAACCACCCTTACCTGATAGTGGCGGTCCAGGGATATAGTGACTGGTGGGGCTGTTCGGTCAGCCAATCAGAACGCTCCAGACGGTTTGGCGCCAATCGTAAAACAGATCGTTCGATAGGAGCGAGCAACAAACACTAAATAATAATTGACTTGGATGGGCTTTTAGTCGCTTCCGTTTTTATCGATGGACTTCCGGTCGTGCCCTCGGAATTCTGTTAATTAGTCGTAATTAACTGGGTATAACAAAATTTTCATGTATTACTTCATTTTCATCGGTCGGACCGTCGAGCAGGGTTCGTTGGGGCTCCCTTGATATCGTAGGATCGGTCGAGCCCTTAGGACGAATAAACTAGGTATAGTGGGTTTCGCAAAGGCAGACGGTCAAGCCGTCTCAACCGGAAGGTCGCCTGAGCCTCCGGTGGAAGCTCCTAAAATACGAAGGGACGAAATAAGTATGGGAGGGAGCGGAGGAACGAAAGAGGGTTGTTGCTGCATAAATTTCCAGTACATCTCAATTCACCCCCAGCGGTGACCATTCTCTTACACGTCGTGCCTCTGAGTGACACCCTGAACTTCCCGTAGTGCCTTTCTGGCCTCGCCACCCCTGCGGACTTGCATTATCATCCCCCTCGCTCATGCTGGGGAATGAATTTCGTGAATCCGTTAGACAGGAGCGGATACGAGAAAACTTCCTTCAGAATCTTCGTACGTACTTTTCGCTAACTACCACTGCCAAGTACCACCCTCGTGCGGCGACCGTACACCCCCTGCCTTCCCTCCCTTGCAAGTGCATCTATCGGGAGATTCGTAAAACCACCCTTAAATCTTCCCTTTTCAATTCCCGTCCATCCACTTCGTCGACCCGATCGCTCAACTCCCAATCGAGTTATACCCCTTTACCATCTAACTCGTACCGAGGTCCGGCGAACTCACGTCCCCCATCTTTCGCTTGTAACTAAAGAAGAAATAAAATGAAAAAAGATAAAGAAAAAAAAAAAAGAAGAAGAAGTAAAAGTAGAAAGCATCCGCTCGCGGTCCAAGGTGGAACCTTCAATTATTTAATCCCTAGCCAAGGGGGTAGGATACGTAACCCCCTGTTACGAAAATGGAGCAACGAGAGAGGGTGCAAGGACGGGTGTGTAGGTACGTCGGTACGTAGTTCTCGTAGCGTCGCGACGCTTCTCGCACCGATATCCTACCACCACCGTGCGGACATCCCTTACGGAGGGGATGATGGTGTTCGCCGGTCATATAGTGGGGATCATTCTCCTTGGCATCATTCTTCCTCTATGAACGGGGATATCGTTGACCAATCGCATCGCTGATTCTACGTGGTTCATCCCCACCTCTTGGGGATGATTGCGCGCGCACCCTCTCCGTGCGAAACTCCGGTTCTCCGGGTGCCACACGCAAGGCCACAGACGCATCACTTCTTTGGCGACAGCCTTCGGGGTAACATCCTCGTTCTCTCTACCCTTGCAAACATTCCTTATCCTCAAAGTTATCCGATAACTACCCTGCTTCGTACCGCTGCACCCTTGTCCCCTTTATAAAAATATCCAAGTTCAAGTTCCTCGTGTTTCTTTGGTACTTTAAACCGTTTTTCCTTTCTCCTTCCTTAGTTTACCTTTTGCACTTTCTGCCTTTTGTACCATTTTTCTTTTCCGATAATCAACTTTGAACTACTTCCGGTTCTCGCTGCTTCCGCGTATCGCTTTCGTCAATCGTCATTCGTCATTCGTCAGTTGTCGCGAAAGTTTTTTACTTCACCCCGAATATACCTTTCGTGCCTTGTGACAGTCCGTCCAGAGATACATAAGATTCTCCTTGTTGTTATAGTATTTCTTTTTTGCTCGTCCCCTATACACGGTTTTCTTCTTACCTCGATCGTTACACTCTTTGCGAATTTCTTCGTTTCTCTCGTTTACCTGATTTCTGTAATTTAGTCTTCCGCAATTTAGCAAAACTTTTTGAATTTCCTATCGAAAGAATATTATAGCTTAAATTCTTTAATAATGATTTTCAATCGTTACACTTTTACAGATTTTAAGTGAAATCTTCTGTAGATACCCGTCCATTCTCTCGTGCCTTGTAAAAAAATCGTAATCTACCCTTACGTATACCGGGATTCATTAAAAAAGGAAAAACGTCCAGAATTAAAAAAAACGTTAATCACCTTTTCAGAGGTAGAATCCACCCTTACAAAAAGTTCTGTATTTCCTTTCCAATCCTTGCATCCTTATCGTTCTGCCGTCCAAAGTCAAAGAGAGAAGAAAGAGAAAAACGTAGAGAGAAAGAGAGACAGATACTAGAGTATAACGCGCTATAGCGATAACCCGGTCAGTATCCCTTAAATTTCGTAAAACGGGGTAAATATATTCGCCGAAAAATAAACCTCGTTTATTGTGACAAACCGAAAGAAGAGCCTTTGAGAGATCGAAAAGAAAGAAAAGGAGAGAGATAATAAAAGAAGAAGGGGTCGAAAGAGAACTCGATAGGGTGCCAAGTTACATCATGAAATTAACTGGGTAAGTAAAACGTGTGTAATTTGTTATGAAAAAAAATATGTGCTTTTTGTATATGTATCCGTTTGCCTGTACGCTCATCAGTGTTATATAACGTTCCATCAAATTAATTTTACTTTTGCATATCAGCTGCTCTTACGTATCGTGGTCAATGACCACAATTGTTAAAGGGACGAGAGTATTTTTTAGGCTGTAAATTTTTTTTCGTCTCCGATATCATAAGTGATTTCCTGCGTTGAAATTATCAAGGCTCGGGTGTTCATGTGTCAAAAATAATTGACCAGGTAAAATATTTGCTTTTAAAGCGGATACGTCAATTACACATTGAGGATATATGTGCCATAGGGGGGTGGATTTAGCGTGCGGAGCCCTTTAACGTCTAGGGAAACCCGATAGGATAATTCCTGGGGTTTAACTTCTGTCCGGACACTCTAGCTACCCCTCTAACCACGATAGGCGCCCCCCATCCCCTGTATACAATAAATTTCCTCCCCCCACCCCCACTCGGGGTACTACGAGAGCTAGGGGTTGAAAGTATATTGTTTTTCGGTTTTGTTTCTTTGTAAAAGTTTTGACGGGAAGGTGGAGGGGTGGGGGGGTGTTAGGTATCTTGATAAAAAAATATTCGCACATGAGGCGTGTCCCCGTCAATTCATCCCCTTCGGCCCTTGGGGCTTAAGGGATGCTATCGAATTTCATCGAGTATATAAACGATATATGAACTTGCGAAGGTAAACTGAAAATCGTTGAAATATCTTTGGAATGATTTGGGGGAGGAATGGAACCCTTAAGTTAAGAAGGGGGATGATTGAGATCTTACGATATACTTACGTAAAGGTTGCTTACGGGATGGCAGAAACGGCGGTGAATAGTCTAAATGATTGCGGTCTATTTTTTTTTAAGGGTGGTGGTACATGAAAAATCATGAGTTTGCGGGGAGGCCACTGTCAACCCTTAATATAATTCCAACATTTGTCCACCGAATCATGGGTGGTTGGGGGGGTGGCATTTGCCGCAAAAGAAGCGTGTGGCAAGCTCTTGCCCAGGGCTGCGGCGGTGCTGCAGGTTCTGTAGAAGACACGTCAGGAGTAAGGGTGAAATAATTCTCAGACCTTACTCGAAAACCACCCTCCCTTCTTCTTTACCCCAATTCTTGGGGGTGTGTTACTGGGGCACCAGTGCGCAGAAGCTCCGCAAAGCCCGACGCGATCCGATTCTGCCCAACCTTTTCCCACCCCCTGTGCGAACCGCATCTCATCCCTGTATATTCTGCCCTTTGGCCAGTATATCCCCACACTCCCCCAAAATATAAGGGGTGGCTCACCCCGACATTTCACCCGGTTACATTTCCAGCCTCGGGTTCTCCACCGCGGCACATTCGGTTTCTGGCGACTGACTGAGGCGGCACGGTCCGCTCTAGTTCAACCCTTAGCCATAGCTACACTCGAAACAACCCTTAGTTTATTTGCCCCGAATTATCCCTTAAGAAAATTCCCTTGAGATACATCGACGTAAAAGGAGTGTCTAAATACCGCGTACCATTTGCCACATTCTAATTTCTCCTACTCGCCCCCCCCTATCAACGATCATCCCTTAACTTTGACGGAGTGCCGCGTAAATTTAAAAAGAGTACATCGTATACCAGTGACAAGTGTTAACTTCTAATTCGGTCGGTCCTATCCCACCATGGACCTAAACCCCTGCTGTAGCTTCATCGGCATGATGAATTATCTCTACACCAGGAGTCTTCATCGTAAGCGAGGACGAAGACACGGGTCACTTCAGGATACGGAGACCTTGGGCATTCCGCGATCCTGGGTACATTGAAGGAAGAGGCGTTTAACGGCTTGCGCAATTTAGTCAGCCAGATTTAGATGAGACACATTAGCGTGGCAATTTTTAGTGCTTTTTGTACAGGGGTTAGTTGAATTGTGGCGGTAGGTGGGCTGGAGGGTGAAGGGATTTATATTAGGACAACGATGCTGGGGCGCAAGGTAAATAACAATAATGTTTGAAAGTTTATTGGTGAACGATAACGTAATTTTTTTTCTTAACGCTTTTTTGAAAAAAAAAAAAAAAAAAAACAAGTAAATGCCCCAAAACTTTTTTGAGAAACGAATGACCACGACGCTACGCACGGAGTCGTTTAAAAGTCGTAAAGCAAGGGGCTTGCTCTTATTCGAGCATCCTGTAATCCCTATCCCGTTGACGAAGGTCTCGCTTTGATTGACGAATTCATCTCCACGACCCCTTCCTACCACCCTGTGCGAAATAGTTACCGAGGATAACCGTGCACATCGTCATCCTTTGATCGCAATTCATCCCCATTCAGCCAGCATCGACACAAGACACTCCTCCTCGTCCCGCGGTGTGATTAATAATGCCAGGGGTCTGCCTGGATCGTACGGGCTGTTGATCTTCGTTAAGGGATGTTCTCGTGCGGGGAGGTCATACGCGATTCTTCCTTCTGGAACCTCAAGCCACCCTCTGAGATTCGAGGATATCATTCCCCTCCACACTTGCTCCTTAGCTATGGCGGATCAGCAGGGGTGCTCGCGTGATTGGCACATTGTGCCGATCGATTAGCAGCGTTAACCCCCACGGATTAACGATACTGCCATTGGGAGGGCAGGGGGAGGTTGTCGAGGGTTGACGACAATCATGCAAGGGATGCTTTATGCACCGTTCACTCACCTTAGTTGTCTAATATTTTATTTTCCTACTCTTGTTACTAGAAACAGAAATTGCAGTCGGGAAAGAGTTGGTTTTTTTGCTGTATTGAGTTTTTTTTTTTTTTCCTTATGCAATTTATCTGTAACTGTATAAAAAATGTATACTTTTCCCTTTGCATTCCCGGTAAGGGGGCTCTGTGATGACACAACACCCACCCCCCGTCGCGCTGTTTAGCATTGTTGAAAGTTGCAGCCCCCCCGATGCACTTCTCAGATTTTGTTTTCTAGGGGTGGTAGTAGCGGCAGCGAAGGTGCCGAAGGAACAGATTGGAGGACAGGAAGGTAAGGGAGTTGAAGGAAGAGGTGGACGGGGGACGAGGGGTGGGCGGAGGGTGTCAAGGACCGGGTAGGGGTTTATGCTCGAGTTTGACACAGTCAGAGCCGGCGTTGCTTGGCAACGATTCTAAGGGTGGAAGTCCATTGGCGTAGGACAACCCTTACCAAATTTTCCTCCAACCCCTTAGTACGGGGCATAACTTACCTCGGCTTGTCGCTTCTCTCTCTTTCTCTCTCTATCTCTCGGTATTTTCCTTTAACCCCCGTACATATTAGCCATATATAACCTCGCACCCCCTTGCAACCCCTAAAGTAAGCCCCTCACCCTCCCTACCCGGAAGTCACTGACCGAACGAGTACGCTTGTCAATTGAGTGTCTGTCGCATCAA
>JARQSV010000587.1:221942-241308 GCA_030142285.1 Calameuta idolon | reverse complement strand
CCGTCAGTTTAATTAATCATATAGACACTTTATTAATCGAATTTTCGTAATTTTCGTTGAATTTATTTCTATATTAGCTTTCGCTCAGTACGCTCACACTTCACGAACACTTTCGCATCCACGCCTATGGCGGGCACGCTGCACCCCGTGGCAAATTCTATGGCAAATGTACCATGCCATGGGAGATCAATATATAGACAGAAGTCCTATGAGAACTTTTCATGTCTCTTTTCATCTCTCTCTAACCCCCCCCCCCCCCTCTCTATCTTTTCTCTCTCTCTCTTTCTCCTGGTCTTTTCCTCACTTGTCATTTGTAGCCGCAGGTCACGTTCAATTCCGAGTTTCTTTTTCCGGTGCTCCAAAATGCGAGCACCTCGTGTATACCTGAGAGCGTATCGATTTTGCATAAGAAAATGTAATAAATGTAATTTTGCAAAGATAAAAAAAAAAGTGCACAGGAAGGACAGGGAGAATTATACTTGTCGAGGACGACTCCCTTTTCTTCCAATTCACCCCAAGAAAATGGGCTGGATATTAACCCGGTGGCGATGCAACTTGTTGCATTCGGCTTTAATGCGGAAGCAGCCAATGCTTACGTATAGTGTACCGAGTATCCGGTATTTTTGTTTTATTTTTTTAGCGGGAGTTATGAAAAATTGTTTACAAAAATGTATTACCTCTTTTTTTTTATATATAAGACTCTCAATGGATATGAATTTTTTGGATCGTTTCAGTCGAGTGACTCGGGAGGATTTCGAGCTCGCAGAAGATCGCCTACGGCAATCGCAATGGCTACCCTCTCCCTGCGAATCTCCATACCGGAGAAGAATGCGACGAAGATGATGCAGTTCGATCCGAACACGTCGGTTTACGACGCGTGTCGGATAATTAGAGAAAAATTAGCTGACGCCTCGAATATGGGACAACGTGAGTAATATTTCTGATTACAGTGCAGAAAGTTACATGGATCTTGATGGGTCAGGAGGATTTTTGAGATTATGATGATGATGATGATTGAATTTTTTTTTACAGCCAAGGACTACAGCCTCTTCCTCTCAGACGATGACGTGAAGAAGGGGGTTTGGCTCGAGCCTGGCAGAAATCTGGATTATTACATCTTAAGGAATGGAGATCAGCTGGAATATCGACGGAAGTTGAGAACCCTCAGGGTGCGTATGCTCGACGGTACCTTGAAGACATTACTGGTGGATGACAGTCAGCCCGTGGCTAATCTCATGGTGGTAATCTGCACAAAAATTGGTATAACGAATCACGACGAGTACTCGTTGGTGAGGGAGCTGGTCGACGAGGAAACTGAAAATCAGAAGCCTGGAAATTTCGGCACGCTCACCCTTAAGAGGAGGAAGGAGGATAAGGGAGAGAGGGATGCGAAGATGGATCAGCTGAGAAAGAAACTCAAGACAGACGACGAGGGTGGGTTTATATTTATCTAGCAGACTTTCCCGATATACCTCATGCGATAGTGTATGTACAATGTAATACTAAAGGATAACTGTCTGTTTCAGTCAATTGGATTGATCCTAGCAAGACTCTTCGCGAACAGGGTATCGACGAGAGCGAGACGGTTTTACTCAGAAGAAAGTTTTTCTTCTCTGATCAGAATATCGACAGTCGTGATCCTGTTCAATTGTCCTTGCTCTATGTACAAGCCAGAGACGCCATCTTGGACGGTACACATCCGGTCACCCAGGAGAAGGCGTGCACCTTCGCCGGTATTCAATGTCAAATACAGTTTGGCGATTACAAGGAAGACAAACACAAGCCTGGATTTTTAGAGTGAGTATAGGACAGACTTTACCTGGTATCTATGTATTCACATTCTACCTGGGGGATGATGTTTTGAAACTACCTGTATATACGGTTGTAGCCTGAAGGAGTTTCTACCGCAGTCCTACCTGAAAGTCAAGGGAATCGAGAAGAAAATCTTTGCGGAGCACAAGAAACACGTGGGACTTTCTGAACTGGACGCTAAGGTCATCTACACGAAAACTGCCAGGTCATTGAGTACTTACGGTGTAACCTTCTTCCTTGTGAAGGAAAAAATGAAGGGTAAAAATAAGCTGGTGCCCCGTCTTCTGGGCGTTACCAAGGACTCTGTCCTGAGACTGGACGAGAGGACTAAGGAAATCTTGAAGACTTGGCCGCTGACAACTGTCAGACGTTGGGGGGCCTCGCCCAACACCTTCACTCTCGACTTCGGCGACTATTCCGATCAGTACTACAGTGTACAGACCACTGAAGCTGAACAGATTTTACAATTAATATCCGGATACATAGACATCATCCTCAAGAAGCAAAAGGCTAAAGATCACTTTGGTATCGAAGGTGATGAAGGATCTACTATGGTCGAGGACAGCGTGTCTCCTCTCAAGTAAGTCTTTGCATAACTATTCATTAATTAGATCCTCATTGGACAGAATCAATAATCTCAGTTAACAGTCATTAGTATCGTTAGTCCAGTATACTTATTCTTGCTGCTTACTCGCTACTTCAGTTCCAATCGTCATTCGATTAAGATCGTTCTCCTGCTTTTTCATTGACATTAAACAAGATGGAGGAATTCCTTAGACAACGTTACAAGTGCGTCTTAGTGAAAAGTACAAGGCAGTAGACATAAATAATTTTCTTACTCTTCTGTACACAGAGCGACAATAATGCAACACGAGACCAGCAACGTGGGTAAAGGAAACGTAGAAGCCGTCTCTGTGGCTATACCAGCAGTGATGAGAGCCGGTGGAGATGGTGAGTGAAATTCCAAAAATCCTTGGAAAAAAAACAACCCCTTTCTTTATTCGTAAATATCACTTCAAAATAATCCACCCTTGCGTTTTCGCTCTGAACGACTTTTTTTTTGTATTTTCTTTATTTCATACACGTTGCCCTATATTCTTGTACGTTCTTTTTGTTTTTGTACATACAACGCAAACCATGTATATACACTATCTCGTACAGTCGAATCTTTTAATCAGTATATAAGGAGTATATAAAATGGCTTTCACGACGTGTTCCATAATACTCCATGAAGTTTAACGCAAACGCACATGACCATCCTCTTGTATATACATATATTAGGCTAACTGTATAGGCTAGACTGCATGATACGGTTTGTAGGGGCTCGACCATATGGAACTGGGCACATGGGAGGTGCTCAATACACGACAGTCAGCGGGCAGGTGAACATCGCGCACGCTCCACCAATGGTAAGGATGGGACGAAAGGCCGGAAAGGTCGCAGCTCCTGCCGATGATTATCAATGCATTGGCAAAAGACGTTTTGTATTTTTTTTTTTTTCGACCTAATAACGCCGTCCGTATTATAAAATTATCTCAAACACTTTATGATCACGTCTGATCCTCGGCAGGAGTATAGAAATTTTACAGCAATTTCATTTACAATTAGCGACAGTAGCTTGATCTCTGTAGCGCCGCAGCTTATTCGCGGTGCAAATTATGATTTTCTGAAAAGATTAGGGCATTTTTTAAATGAAAAGGGAATTAAAAAATAATATGTCAAACTCTGTAAAATCAAGTTGTCTCTATTGCGTGTGTATATACGAGTCGCCCAGTAGCCGAGAATACTCAATGTCGGACCTAGTAACGATCGGTTGAATTTTTCTTTGTTTCTTTTCATGCTAGGCGCCCTGTATTATGGACAAAGAGTAGGTACATCAATGATAAACACTCTTCACACAAGATTTGACAAAGTTTTCTCACGTTTGCTTATTTCTATTCACAATTGGTACTTTCTGCTTTTTTTTATTTCGCTCCTTTTATTTAACGTTGTTCGTGAATCAGTAACGTAGATCGTCATACGAACTTTCTAGATCTTCCCGTTTCGATTCCTTTTTATTGTGTATTCTCATTGGTTACCAATTTTTTTCTTTTTCTTTTCCATATCACAGATGTCTTTTACAGTTCCTAGTTCTTGAACTTTTGAAATTAAACAAAATAAGGTTCAGTGCATGGTTCTGATGAATATCACAGTAGTAAAGTACCCGTGCGTTTCTTGGGTAATGTTGCGAAAGGTGAGGCTATTTCAAGAAGGATCGCCCGGGTATTATACTCTGTGTTGAATTTGGAATTATATAAAAAGAATCCTTGCTGATTTAGGTGCAACAAACGAAAGTCACGTCCGTCCTGTCCGAACCGCAACGTGCCTTACTCTCGACCATCACGGCGGGTCACGAGGTCATCCAGACTGCTGAGAATGAACTCTCGAGCAAGGCTCAACTTCCGGAACTGGGTACAGATCCAGCTTCCTTGAAGTGGATCGAACAGACGATCGATACCCATAAGCAGAATGTAGGATCGCAAATAGCGGCCATGAATGCGGCCACGGCTCAGGTCGTCACCCTGACATCAGGCCCCGCCGACGACGTGGATCATACTGCAGTCGGTGCTGCCATCTCTACGATCGCCACAAACTTACCGGAAATGACGAAGGGCGTAAGAATGATAGCTGCTCTCATGGAGGATGAAAATTCTGGCGACAGACTTCTAGACGCTGCCAGGAAGCTGTGCTCGGCCTTTTCGGATCTTCTCAAGGCCACCGAGCCGGAGACCAAAGAGGTTCGTTTGATTCTAGTATCACTGTTGAATGGTAATGAGAATATCAAGTAGGTCTGTTTCAAAAGTCACTTTTCTCTACAGCCTTTCTATATAACGTCTACTCTCTATGGACAATATGTAAGCACTGAGTAAAATCATTGAATGCTAAAATAGACTATAGTTTTTAGTCTAGATCAGAGTACCTTCTAGACAACGCGCATCTGGTATTGGTTTCTTTCTCTAATGAGAAAAATTGACATTGTATCTTTATAGCCGCGGCAGAACCTTCTCAATGCTGCGTCTCGAGTGGGCGAAGCTTCTCACCAGGTCCTCACTACTATTGGAGAAGAGAATGACTCGAATCGTGAACTCCAGGACATGCTTCTGGCCCTTGCTAAAGCCGTTGCTAACACTACAGCTGCCCTGGTTCTAAAGGCGAAGAATATCGCTGCCACTTGCGAGGACTCTACGACGCAGAATAAGGTCATCTCAGCTGCTACGCAGTGTGCCTTGGCGACCTCTCAACTGGTCGCTTGTGCTAAGGTTGTTGCACCGACTCTACACTCTCCAGCTTGTCAAACGCAATTGATGAACGCAGTGCGCGAGGTCACCAAGGCTGTCGAGGGTCTCATTCAGGTCTGCAATGAGACCTGCGGAGATGAAAATCTTCTGAAGGAATTAAGTGCAGCAGCTGCTGATGTCAGCAGGACTCTCAACGATTTACTAAATCATATAAAGACCGCGACCAGAGGCGAGAGAGCTAAGGAATCCGTGCAAGAGGGTGCCGTGGAAACCATCCTCGTCGCCACGGATAAACTATTCGCTAGTACTGGAGATGCTGGCGAGATGGTGCGCCAGGCCAGGGTGGTGGGTCAGGCGACAGCGCAGCTTATTCAGAGCATAAAAGGCGAAGCTGAAAAACAGACGGATTCTGAGCAGCAACGAAGATTACTTGCTGCTGCGAAAGTACTGGCCGACGCCACTGCCAAGATGGTGGAGGCTGCTAGACAGTGCGCCAGCAGTCCTCACGATGCTAAGATGCAAGATCAGTTGCGTCAAGCTGCTGAGGAACTCAGAATAGCTACCACAGCCGCTGCTACTCCTGCACTACGTAGGAAACTTATTGGCAGATTAGAAGCCTGTGCCAAGCAAGCTGCTTCTACAGCCACTCAGTGCATTGCCGCATCCTCTGGTGCTGGTCATCACAACACCAATCCATCCAGTCAAGAAGAACTCAATGCGGAGTGTCGTGCCATGGCTCAGCATATACCACACCTCGTGGCAGGTGTAAAGGGTACCCTGGCCCAGCCTGATAACCCTACGGCACAGCTTAATCTCATTAACGCGTCTGAACAATTTCTGCAACCCGGCACGGCTGTAGTTAAAGCAACTAGAGCAGTACTGCCAACTGTCACTGATCAGTCCTCGGCCATGCAACTGAATACAACATCCCAACATCTTGGATCATCATTGGCTGATTTGAGATCAGCTGTAACTCGCGCTAGGGAAGCTTGTGGAGGCCTGGAACTTGATGCCGCCGAAGAACTAATAAACAGTCTGAAGGATGAACTTGGAGAATTCTACCGTGCAGTAGAGGCGGCTAGTCTGAGACCACTTCCTGGTGAAACTACTGAATCTGCTGCTCTGCAAGTAGGAATCACTTCGAAGAATGTCGGCTTTGCCATGGCACAACTTCTTTCTGCTGCCAAGCAAGGAAATGAGAATTACACCGGAAGCGCTGCCAGGGAAACTGCATCTGCTCTGAAAGACCTTACTTCTGCTGTACGTGGAGTAGCTGCTACCTCGAATCAACCTGAGACTCAGAAGAAGGTGCTCATGACTGCCGACGACGTTATTCTGCGCTCTCTTCACCTTGTCAAGGAGGCAAGACGTGCTCTTAAAAATCCTGACAACCCTGAGAACGAGGCTAACCTCGCAGCAGTTGCCAAGGACGTGTCAAGTTCTCTGAATAGGTGCGTGTCCTGTCTACCTGGACAGAGGGATGTGGACAATGCCATTCGCAGCATCAATGACATGAGTCAAGTTTTGAACATGAACGAGTTCCCGCAGACGAACAAAAGCTATGGGTAAGTAGAACAGTTTTCATTACATCCAGTGAAGATAGCGTCGAGGAATATCAATATTGACCACAGCTATTATTCCTTATCAGTTGTAAAAAGAATGACTGCTCGTCCATTACGTAGCACGTCATTAATATTTCCAATAATGTACGAGTAAGACATTCTATTTGCTTGTGCAGGCAACTTCAATACGACCTGAATAACGCTGCAGCCAACCTAAACGATGCTTCGTCAAACGTCGTCTCGTCGGTTCGATCACCAGTTCAATTGGCCAATTCTTCTGAACAGTTTACAAACGCATTTGGTGATTTGCTTGGTGTCGGAATGGAAATGGCAGGTCAAACCACTACAGAAACCCGAGGTCAGATGGTGGTGTCCTTGAAGAACGTTAGCATGACCTCCAGCAAACTCTTGGTGACTGCCAAATTCGTGGCAGCTGATCCCAACGCTCCCAATGCCAAGAACCAGTTGTCGGCTGCTGCGCGTGCTGTGACGGATTCCATCAACTACCTGGTAGACGTATGCACGTCGGCTGCACCAGGGCAGATAGAGTGTGACAACGCCATTAGGAACATACAGTCTATGAGATCTTTATTGGATAATCCTAGTGAACCCATCTCTGACGCTTCTTACTTTGAATGTCTGGAAACCGTGATGGAGAAGAGTAAGAACCTAGGGGATGGCATGACGGGAATAGCAAATCATGCCAAGAAGTCAGAATACGAGGAATTCTCAGTCGCTGTTCGGGGAGTGTCATCTTCCATCTGCGGTCTTATCGAAGCGGCTGCACAGGCAGCCTATTTAGCAGGGGTTAGCGATCCTACATCCGTTGCTGGTAAACCTGGCCTCGTAGATCAGGCTCAGTTTCTCAGAGCCGCTCAGGCTATTCATACAGGATGTCAGAGTCTAGGTAATCCCACCAGTAGTCACGATCAGGTAGTTCTGGCTGCTACGAAGATAGCAAAGCACACCAGCGCACTCTGTAACGCCTGCAGACTGGCCTCCAGCAAGACCAGCAACCCCGTCGCCAAGAGACACTTCGTACAGTCTGCCAAAGACGTAGCCAACTCCACTGCTAGTCTGGTAAAGGAAATCAAAGCCCTGGATAAGGATTATTCCGAGGTCAACCGTGAGAAATGTGCTGAAGCTACAAAACCGCTACTAGACGCTGTCGATAACCTCTGCACCTTCGCCGGGTCACCAGAATTTGCCAGTCAGCCTGCTAAGATATCTGTTGCTGCGCGGGCCGCCCAGGAACCCATAACGAGCGCTGGCAAAGCTATGATCGATGGTTCCTGCGCCATGGTTCAGGCTGCCAAGAGCCTCGCCGTCAGTGCTAAGGACCCGCCGACCTGGAAGCTCCTGGCCAATCATAGCAAGAGTGTTAGCGATTCCATTAAGTCCCTGGTTGCTTCCATCCGGGACAAGGCACCCGGACAAAAGGAGTGCGACGCTGCTATAGAGATGCTTTCTACGCGTATCCGTGAACTGGATGCTGCTCCTCTCAGCGAAGCGTCTATGAATTCTGCACCCAGAAAAGAAAACCTGGTCCAGGGTTTCACTGATCAAATGCAAAGCAGCGCCAGTGAACTGCGTGAGAAATTGGAGCCTTTACGCACTGCAGCTAAATATGAGGCTGAGAACATTGGTCACGATGTCAATCAGGTCGCCCTCTATTGTGAGCCGTTGGTATCCGGTGCTATCGGAGCTACCCTTAACATGGTGCATTCTAAACAGCAAATGGTTCTATTGGACCAGACGAAGACGGTGGTAGAATCAGTTCTACAATTAGTCTACGTGACCAAGGAATCTGGTGGAAATCCGAAAGCGATAAATCTACACACTGAAGTCGACGAGACTGTGGAGTCTACTAAAGACGCTCTTCAGGAACTTCAAAATACTTTGGAAACAATTTCTACGTCTAATGGTATAGTGACTGGACTTATCGATGCCATATCTAGAGCTATGGTGAGACTGGAGGATCACAGGACCTCGACCATCGACACGGTAGATTCCTACGTGGACTATCAAACCAGAATGGTGGAAGCTGCCAAGGAAATAGCTCGTCTGGGACAAGATATGTCTACCAAGTCCAGTACAGACGTCACCAGACTGGGTCCACTAGCTGTGGACATATCTCACAAGTACACCCAACTGGCACGCGATACTTCCGGTGCTTCTGCAGCAGCATCGAACTCCGATGTCTCCTCCAGGCTTCGTACAGGTGTACAGGAACTTGGTCGCGCTTGCGTGGACATAGTGAGAGCAGCTGGTGCTTGTCAGATGTCACCCCGAGATGCATACGCTCAGCGCGAGGTTACGGAACATAGTAAGAACGTCACGGAGAAGGTGTCGCAAGTATTAGCAGCTCTTCAGGCTGGTTCCCGAGGAACCCAAGCGTGCATCAATGCAGCCAGCACTGTATCGGGCATTATCGGCGACCTGGATACCACCATCATGTTTGCCACTGCCGGTACCCTCCACGCTGAGAACGAGGGCGACACTTTCGCTGATCATCGTGAGAATATTTTGAAAACCGCCAAGGCTCTTGTGGAGGATACCAAGACTCTCGTAGCTGGTGCAGCATCATCCCAGGAACAACTCGCGGTAGCCGCACAGAATGCCGTATCTACAATCGTTCAACTTGCTGAAGTTGTGAAATACGGAGCTGCCAGTCTGGGAAGTCAAAATCCGGAGGCCCAGGTGATGCTTATCAATGCCGTTAAGGATGTGGCATCTGCACTAGGTGACCTCATCCATGCGACTAAGGCGGCCAGTGGAAAGCCCATAAATGATCCTAGTATGGCGCATCTCAAGGATTCTGCTAAGGTAGGATCATTACACCTTTCCTTTGCCTTTGCCTGATGCTCACTTCTTATTAAGCGTTTAAATTTGCATTTATTTTAACACCAGGCTACTAATTGATCTTCAGAGCTTCAGTAATCTCGTAACGGCATCTTCTTAATGGGCCCAGTGTCTATGAAAAGAGCCCTAGGAAAAATCGGTCAGAATAATTTAGAATCTGCATTGCCTATCAACTGATTGACATGAGAATTAATTGTGAATAACGAACGTCTCAAAGACTATGGTTTTTAGCTATGCTAATTAATTCTGTTTGTCAATTAGGAACTAATTATTACCTCATACAAGTATTATTATTAATGTTTATCCCATTTTAATAGTGTTCTATTTGATTACCATTATTTTTTTTATCTTCTTTCATTCCTCTTTTATACCTTTATTATTTTTCTTTTCTTTTTTTTTATTTCCAGAAATTTTTCTTTTTCTTTCTTTTTGGGTGGACTTTAATTGACTCAATGTTTATACAAACATACATGTACCATTCATCACCCTTCAACGCTAACTGACCTCGTTATGTTTCTCACGTGTCTCTTGAACTATGAAGTCCTGTACTAAAAGATTTACAAAAAAAAATTAAAAAATTAATCCTCGTGACGCGTCGATCGCCTTCGGAGAAGCTAAATGCAGAAATCGCGTCCGTGGGTCATACAAGTGAAACTCAGAAACAAAACCCACCCCGTTAACCGGAACTCGTCGACGCCATATTAAAGTCCACCTTGCATCGCCTTCCTCAGTAATTTTTTTTATTATTATTTTTTTTTTCTCTCTCTCTCTAGTACACAAACTATCCTTCTTCTATGTGTGTGAACAAAATTCAAAAAAGAAAAATGCGTAGTGAAAACTGTGTTAGTTTTGCTGTATGTACATACAAAAAAAACAGTAGCCGTGATAGCGGTCAGTACACGTGGCAGTAGTTAACAAATTTCAAATGCAGTATCCACATGAAACGTCAAAATTTGAAGAAAAAAAAAAAACTGTAAAATTGTTCACTTGTGCTGATATGCTAACATTAATGGTGGACTTTAATACGGTCAATAATTATTGACGATTTTCCTCTGGTTTGGGGTATGGGTCCGGATAGGTCTTGGAGCATCAGCTCCAGCAGCAGTGCGTCGCGACGACTGACGTCGGTGGTTCCGAGTCCGAGTGGTTCGTGTCCGACCAGGAAGAGGAATTGATTCGGCTTCTGTCGGTCACAGAGAACAATCAGCCGGCACAGCGAACATCCGATATTTTTCTACTGATGTAGTAGCAGCAGGAGAAAATAATCTCCTCTGTCGCCTAATAAGATTATCTTTCCTTTACAGAATAATTTTCTCTCTCTCTCTGTCTCTTTCACTCTTTGTCAATTTCTCCATCACTTTGTCATACATATTAGATTTAATTGCGCGCGCATGCTTATTCGTTCCTTACCGTTGGACGATACTAGCGACTGTCATTGTCACATAAGGATTTGTTTCCATTGCGTAAGCGTATGCGCACTCATACAGGCCAATCAAGAATTTCACATATCAGAAAGTCCCTTACCGTCTAACTTGTCGTATATCGGTCGAGGATAGTCTTTGTTATTTTCTCTAATTCTCACTATCTCTTCCTTTCCTTGATTTTCATAAGCAGAGCATTCGTCGAGTCGACGATTTATTTTTATGTAGCCATTTCGTCAGGCAGATGCTTTAGATGGTCTGTAACGCTACAAATAAAATGGTAATTTTGCTGATTACTTTTTTCTATTACGGTTTCGTAGGAAGACCACGTGTTTAGTTCATGTCATTGTTATATCTCATTAATAAGCTTGAGCTTTATTGTCAAGTGCGACCGCCTCTCACTAGGTACGTACAGTTCGTTTGAGCAAAATAAATGTGTGGTGTTCTAACAAGATCTGATTGCCAGTAGGAGGATCGTTATCAGATCCTCAATGGCGAAGGGTACTAATTATTATTATTACTTTTTATTCAAAGCCACATAGCCTAACCATTATTCACTGGGGAGACACTATGAGTAACCATAATATGCAATTGAAGCTTTTTTTTTATTTTTATTTTACAGATAATTTAGTTAACAGCTAATACTATTGTGTTTCAGTAATTAACAGAGAGACTCAACTAATAGCACTCGGGAACGGAATTGTCCTACCACTGTACTGATTGTTAGCATGATAAGGATACGTCTTGTTACCGTGAACTGACCTTAAGTATTATCTGTGATGTTCAGGTTATGGTCACCAATGTCACATCCCTCCTGAAGACCGTGAAGGCCGTTGAGGATGAGCATACGCGGGGAACCAGAGCCTTGGAATCGACTATCGAAGCTATCGGTCAGGAAATACGTGCCCTTAATACACCGGAAATGCAGAAGAGCAACGTAACACCTGAGGACCTTGTCAGATGCACCAAGAGTATCACTGTCTCGACGGCAAAGGCTGTAGCTGCTGGTAACAGCTGCAAGCAGGATGATATTATAGCTGCTGCTAATATGGGCAGAAAGTCGATAAGCGACATGCTCACCATCTGCAAGGGCGCTGCGTACAACTGCGCCGAGACAGCGGAACTGAGGGATAGGACTCTTCAGGCTGGCCACGATGTTGCCTTGAACTATAGAGAGCTTCTTCAGGTTATACTGCAGGTCTCGTCTAGACCTGGTGAGGCCAAGCACATGCTGCCACCGATATCTAGGAAGATTGCTCAGAGTGTGACGGAACTCGTAGCTGTTGCTGAATTGTTGAAGGGTAACGACTGGGTAGATCCTGACGATCCCACCGTCATCGCGGAGAACGAGCTGCTTGGCGCAGCTGCCAGTATCGACGCGGCTGCTAAAAAGTTGGCTAGTCTAAGACCTCGACGAAGTATTGAGGTGAGTCTTTGAAGCTTTGTCTAACATGTCTTTACTTTCAGCAAAGTCCCAGGAAGACGAAGACCTATCCTGGAGCACTACCGTGAGATATGTTTGATATTCTTGGTTGTTTGTACATAATCGACCAGGAATCAAACATATTATTATGATGGTGTACCTGATCAACGCTTAAAAGATCATTTAAACTATATACGTAAGGAGTATATTTAATTAGTAGTAATTTAAGGAGGATTGCGACATTAACCTTGTTACCTTCTATCGTTCTCCAGCAAGCCAACGAGGACATGAACTTCGACGAGATGATCCTGGAAGCAGCCAAGTCCATAGCAGCAGCGACTTCCGCGCTGATAAAGGCGGCTAGTTCAGCTCAGAGGGAACTGATAGCGACAGGCAAAGTTTCCAGAACGCCGTTAACAAGTTCTGACGACGGTCAGTGGTCAGAGGGTCTAATATCAGCTGCAAGATTGGTAGCAGCAGCTACGCACAGCTTGGTCGAGTCCGCCAATGCCCTGGTCCAAGGTCTAAGCTCCGAGGAAAAACTCGTCTCCAGCGCCAAGCAAGTTGCTAGCAGCACTGCTCAACTCCTAGTGGCCTGCAAGGTCAAGGCCGATCCTGACAGTGACAGTACCAAGCGACTCCAGGCTGCCGGAAATGCTGTGAAACGTGCTACGGATAACCTGGTGCGAGCCGCCCAACAGGCTATTCAACAGGAGGAGGAACGTTCCCTAGTCCTGAATCGTAGAATGGTCGGTGGCATTGCTCAGGAAATAAATGCACGTTCTGAGGTACTCCGCATTGAGCGGGAACTTGAAGAAGCCAGAGGACGTTTGACAGCCATTCGCCAGGCTAAGTACAAGAACAGATCAGATGTCTCTGATACGGATACTGACTTTGACCAAAGCGGCTACGAGAGCTACACCACCAGGTACGAGACTCGAGCTTACGAACCACCGACTGTTCAATCACCTATACAGTCTATGAACAGCACTCTGGACCAGCTTCAGTCGAGTACCCAGCAGATAAGTCACATTACGAACAATCGACATAACCTCGTTAGTCCGGAGAAAGTGAACTCGACTCAGAGTACCCTGGAGAAGAAGATGAAGGAGAGTCAGTACAGTCATGCTGGTACAGACAGTCAATATGGGTCAATGGACAGGAAGTACGTGGACAATCAGTATGGATCAACCGACCGGAAATACATAAGTGATAATTCTTACAACGTGAACGACCGGAAGTTCATGAGCGACAACGCTACAAGTCAGTACAGTTCGATAGAGAGGAAGATCAATTACGATTGTTATGGATCGACTGACCAGAAGAATTCTGCCGACGGTATTTATGGCGCAGTACACCAGACGCCATATTCACCCAAGTCGCCAACCAGGAAGTCCTTCCCGGATCAATCCTACTCGAAATTCCAAGAACAGAGTTACTCCACCGAGGATAAGAGTTTCGACCGCACTTATTCCCCCAGCCAGGAATACAAATACTCGACGGAGAGGATCTTCGCACCAAGTCCAATGAGTACCTTCAGATCGGAGAAGCAGATTGACAATCAGCGCTCCTACGCGACACCGTCCTCGATTAATTTACCGCACGATCAAACCTTCAAGAACGTAGAGGCCAAAGTTATACCTGGTGGACGAGTAGAGACCATCACGACAAAGATCTACACGTCTACACCTGGTAAAAGTACCAGTTCAAATTTTGAGACTATGAAGGAGACCAAGGAATTCTCGACATCCGGTAAGGATCTCTCGACCTTCAAGACCCTCGACAACAATCAGACCCTCGAACAGAAGATGCTGAAGCAATCCACCACTCAAAAAGTGACGGAAAAGAAAACCGTCACGATGACGACCTCGAGTCGTCAAGAATCAAACATCAAGACTTTCCGTTTCGAAGAGCAATGACGTCCCGGATGAGGGCAAAGAAAATAGAACAATCGAAACCGATAAGGTTCCCAATGAAACGAATGCGCACAAGGTAACCTAAAAATGTTGGTATTGGCATAGTTTCAATTTACCATCGCTCCCCTGACCCTCTCTGTTCGTGTTTTATACGTTTGACATATATTTTTTTAATCAAGTTCTATTTCTTCATCTCCATGTGTATGTATAAATCTCTCTCTTTACGCGTTTCTCTTTTCGAATGAATTTTATTATCGGCCTCCCCATCGAACGGGACGCCATTAGAATAAACAAGAGTCGTCCGGAGGAGTACACGATTGCCTTAGAAGTAAACGCCTAGATAAGTGCCCTTAGATAGAGACGTGATGTGCTTTAGATTTAGCCTTGTAAAACTAATTTAGAGAACGAAAAGGGTACGCACCATTGCCTTGGAAAAAATTTAACTGATAAAACAAAAAAACTATACGTACGAGCTTTCCGTATGCCATGACAGCCGTCTAGAATACACAACCATCGTATACGCTAAAAAAAAAGCAAATATTACATATAAACAAATCGCAAAAATCAAATTACGAAAAAAATGACATCTCCGGTTGCATAATGACTTTCTTCTTCATTATAGCTTTATACTTCATTTTTCCTCTTTCATTAATTTTTTTGCGTCTCCAAGATTGAAACGACGAGGAGAGAGCGACAGTATATCGTATGATTAATTTACTTTAATACATATTAATTTAAGAAAACCACGAATTAACAGAGAAGCAACATATCAGTTTAATTTTATTAATTCTTTTCGACGGCGTTACGCACGCATACGTTCGTCTGCACCTCCCCCTCTGCCCTCTTGGCCTTATCTTTCACTTCCTGTATCATTTATCTTTAACTAACTCAAATTAATTTTATTTTCTTTCCTTCTTCATTTCATTTTCACACTCTTATTCGTTCATCACTCATTCTCTGCTCGTCTTTCATCGTCAGTAATTTTTAATTAATAAGATAGTTGCTATTCTCCTTCGTGTATATTTATCTTGACTTCTTATTCTTTTCATACCACGTAACTTGATTTTATTCTTTCTTTCTCTATTTTTATAATGTAAGGATATATATAAATATATATAAATTGTGCGCCCGAGATTATAACCTCGACGTACATTGCGTGTCGGCTCGGGTTTAACCATTACCAAAAATTCAATGCTTTACTAATCGAAAATACGAACGAAAGAATCGATAACGAAAAATTGAGATAAAAGAGTGAATTGCGTGGAGGACTAGTTATCGTGTACGTAATACAAATTATTATCACGCGTTGACCTCGTAATTTTTGCAAATATGCCTCTATGGAAGTCACGATGAAGATCTTCCAAGTATATATAAATAAAATTCGGAAATTACTATACCATTGAAAATCACGAATCTTTACCTTAACCACATTACTTTTATATATCGAGTGTAATCGAGACAAAGCGTGTGCCATATGTATGGTGTAGAAACAAAAAAAAATATATTTGAGACTAACAAAAATTATATATTGTATACCTGGTTATTATTGTTAACGCGTAACAAAAATGTTGTGACCGTCTTTACAACCGTAACACCGCAACGATTTTTTGACAATCTAAGATTCTTATTATTATTATTGTGTATACTTCATATGTACATGCTTTTGCATATGCACGGGACAAAAAGAAAGTGGGCGATACTTTTAATCGTCATTTTTAAGGAGCCAAATAAGCCTTACAAGTTTATCGTTGTGGAGTGTTAAAAATGATTATTGAATTATTATATTTTATTGCTTTTATTATTATTATTATATTAAAGATATACTCTATCATTGATATACATTAAATAAAAAATGTCTAACAGTATAATGCCAGAAATATGTGATTCATTTGTTATAGTTGCGTGATTCTCCCGTTACGTGGTACTATCTAGTGATTCTAAGAAACATTCACGGCTTTCTCTGCAAACCTTGGCAAGACGAAGGATGCTCTGTGAACTTGATCATTGTAATATTTCATGTTCATAAGGTCCAATTCACTCTCTTGGAATACCTTTACCGGCTCCTTGAAGTTCGTTTCCTGTCAGAAATAGAAAATAAGGGATTGACATGAGTTTACTGGCAGTCAGGTAGTAGCGAGGATGATTCTAGTATCATCCAGATAGATGAAGGAAGTACAAACCTGATTGAGACTTCCAAGAACAAAACCAATTTGCCCAGTGGGATAGGTAGGCACCGTTGCGACGCCGTAAGACGCTACTGGAAATGTCGACCGGCAGTGACGTAACGTTTGCGCCACGTGATCCAAATTCGCCCAGACTGTACCGGCCTGACTGCAAACTATGCCGCCTGGCTTAAGGGCTGTTTTCATTAAACTGAAATACGACTCGTGGAAGAGACACTCTGCAGGTCCTGTTCAAGATTAGAACGATCAGTACATAGTCAGGATGTTAATCATCGATTAAGTATACAAGGTGGTTCTATTTTAATTTTTTCATTACCGATCCAAGGGCGTTGACCAATCATAAATAATTTTAAGAAGTAAATCCTCTGTGATTTGCCAATTACTTTAAAGCGGTATTAACGAAAGGAGAACAAGACCACCGTGTAAACGTAGGCATCGGTATGCAACGACCAGGAACTCACCCACTGGGTCGCTACTGTCTGTTATGATAATGTCGAATTGTCCAGTGTGTTGCTTCATGAATTCAAATCCGTCGTCCACTTTGAGCGTGACTTTAGGGTGCTCTAGACCTACGCTCATGAAAGGTAAGTATCTCTTGGACACGGCGAGGACGCTGGCGTCTATTTCGACCTGGGTGATCGTCTGGACCCCCGGATGCTTGACAACTTCGCGAGCCACGCCACCGTCTCCGCCGCCAACAATCAGGACCTGGTGAAAGATTTTTGAATAAATATTTTCACAGCGGTTCAACTTATCACAAGCGTCGGTCTTATCGTATTTGTTTTATACAATAGTCTCACAGCTTACTTGTGAGCTAAGCAAAATATCAATGAGGTATTCAGAACGGCCGCGGCAGTTTGTCTTTTCACATGTCCCTGGCCAGGGACGATTTTCAGGTATCGTTATAACTTCCGACCTTTCGTACAGCTGAGAGAATACAAGCTGTAAGTTACTGCACTGTACTTACGTTCTTAGGATCAGGATGACTGCAAAGCGGTAGGAAGGCGATCATCTCCTGGTAAGAAAACTCGTCTTTCTCCGTACACTGGATTATACCGTCCAGAACGAGGACTCGTCCGTGGGACTTGCTACAGTTTCAAAAGTTAGGTCAGAGGTCGCAAGGGCAATCTTGATAACGTAGCAGAAGCATAATTTACTACATGAATCTTAAAGTGCTTTCTCTATATCCTTACATAGGTATAAGATACCACTACAGAATTGACTCACGTCTCCAGCACGAGGATATCCTGATAGGCCGACTTTTCCTGATGGAGAATTTTCGTGACCTGGAGCGACAACGAGATACCAGGCCAGAGATCGTTAATCTCGCTGAACCAACCTTGACCGAGCGCCTCCATCCTCACTGTCACAGTATCTGAAACCGACTGAAACGCGACACCCCGTGCCTTTCGTAATGTAGTCAAACTGGAACATTTATTATGCGGTCAAACACGTTTCAACGCTCTGTTTTATTTACGTTTATGTATGTATATATGTGTATCTTTTCCTTCTGACTCAATGAACTATTGACAAATTCGAGTACAGTGCGAATTTGTGCACCAAAAAGTTGAGCGCAACAAATAAAATCTTTGGTAATATGTGCGTGTGCGGCTTTATGCCAAAATCATAATTTGAATTGCCCGCTTAAAAGAATTTTACAATGGTGCCAAACGCGTGCCGAAGTTCAAAGTATTATATATAATATACTGCTGACTACACTCACTGCGTGCTGGACTTGTACGGCAGGCCAGCTGCACTTAATGGAAGTCGGGAGAGTACTGATGGGACAGCGTGACTACTGTCAATTATTGGGACCCTTATCGACCCCAGCGTTGCTCAGAGATAATGATGGGTTCAACAGTATACAAGATTCGAAGGAATCTTTAACGATAATGACCTTTGACCCACTACCCTGTGACAGTGATATGTGCTGTAATACCATTATGAAAACTGCTGCTCCTTTTTGACGCCTTTGAATATAAGTATCCTTACGTCATTCTCTTCGTTATGCCAGGCTGTCTGGTTTCCAAAAAGAAATCAAGATAAAACGTCATATTCTTTGCAGACGCTGTGTTAATATATGATAGTAAAACATGCGTGATCATACCGACGGGACATCCAGTAAGCCGGCGGCCTTCATAAATATTATTTGGCCAAGTGGAATCCTTAAGGCTGTTTGCAATCGCAATAAAAATGCTTACGGTAGCTGTTATCTACAAACGGGATATGCGTGTCTCGAGCATTTTATTATATTTTTAATTAATGTATGACGATACTTGTAAAATTGTCAGAGTTAAAATTTCTTTTAAAGATTTTATGAACAGCTGTTATTTGTTATTTTCATGGAAATATATGTCAGAGTGTATTATCTAATCGATTCTGAGTCATAATCTGCTTTTCGTATAATCGCTGCACTGAGTACAACCGAAACAAATGTAATTGGTTAAGCGGTTACATGAATCACTGCGTCGAATGTGTTTTTCGTATTGTTATTCTCACTTCTATTTAAATTCTGCTGACTGGCAGATCGGTATACGTTATAAGCAAGGGTTTCAAATCATGCTGCGAGTAGTGCCACTATGGTTGTGTAGCATGTTTTTGTAATATGTTTGAGAAAGAAGTTATGACGATTGTAGCACGTGCAACGTGGTTTGAAAGGCCCTCATAGTCGTAAATGGAAATGTTAGTAAAGGGTTTGTTGATAAAGATAAATTTAGAGACGAAGATAGCGCTGCCATCTCTGTAATAATATGTGAAACTTCGCGATATAATCAATAGTGTAAATCGTGTAGGCACGCTTCATGATGGAGTCCTGAGATGGTGCCACCAGAGATGAGTAGAGAGATGCACAACGCTACGGTTTTAAGCGATACCAAAACCATGGCGCTAAATCGTAGCGGCGAGTCCAG
>JARQSV010000587.1:187113-221842 GCA_030142285.1 Calameuta idolon | reverse complement strand
ATTTTCAATATTTCTGTGCAACTAATTTTTTTCTTCTTTTTCTCTCTTCCTTCTTCTTATTCCTTTCTGGCTTTATGTCCTTATGGAGGGTTCTAAGGGTTGCTCTGGGAACCAGCGGTAAGTTGCGGAGAACCTCTGCCCGTCAAGCTACGCGTTCTTGATCACGTTCAGCTCGGCTACGACGGAACATGCATTATCGGCGGAGGCGATGATCACAAAATCCTTACCCCTGGACTCGCCGCTACGATTTAGCGCCATGGTTTTGGTATCGCTTAAAACCGTAGCGTTGTGCATCTCTCTACTCATATATGGTGCCACAATAGGGTTGGCTCTTTTAGTAGTAAAATGAAAAAAATGTGGGACATTTCGCACTAGCCTGTACGGGGTCTATAGATGCAAGTTGCCGTATTTTATCGTACATTTTTTTTGGCTCGTGATGTAATTTTCCTGTGTTAACGAGTCCATTGAATGCCTTGAACTGTATACTTTATTAAAGTATCGAATCAGTTATTAAGTACTGATATAAGCATTTTGATAAAATGGCTATGCTTGCGGAACCTCGCCGGAAGCAGAAATGGACGCTCAATCCACGAGGGAAACAGTGGAGTGATGGTAATTAATTACTTTTATATTTTTCTGCTGTTGTTATTTATGGTATTTAAATTACTTTTAGATACGAACAAGTTTGGGCAAAAAATGCTTGAGAAAATGGGATGGTCCAGGGGAAAAGGCCTTGGTGCCAATGAGCAGGGAATGACTGAACATGTCAAAGTCGGTTTCAAGAATGATCAGGCTGGTACGTATAGAATTTTAGTATATTTGGAATTACGTATTTCTGTTTCCGTATTCTGATTGGCGATTTTAATATCGGCTCTAGGTATCGGATACAAGGACAATGGTGATCAATGGACTCAACATCAAATAGATTTCAATGAATTCCTATCCCAGTTACAAACAGATGGTGGCCCCGAAGTAAAACCTAATGATAAGGAAGGTGAGCTCAGTGGTAAATCATTAGAAGTCAAATCTAAGCTAAGCCGTGCTCGAGTACACTACCATAAATTTACTCGTGGAAAGGATGTTAATAAGTATAGTGCCAAAGACCTTGCTACTATATTAGGAAAGAAAGATCCGATAGCAAAAATCAGTGTTGAAAGTGTAAATACACCAACAGACATTACAGAGCCCATTGGTAGTAAAGACAATACAGGTGGAGTGCTTACTATTAAGGGTGGTAATATCAGTGACTATTTCAAGAATAAGTTACCAACCTTTGTAAAGAAACACAGTGATAAAGTGAACATAGAAGATAATTTTTCTGATAGTGAAACAGAACAGCGCATAGGTTTTGGTTTTAATAATATAAAACAGGAAAACGAAACGTCTCAATGCGAGGAGGAAAAAGATAAATTTGTCTTTGAAAATCCTGCTTTGGATTTAAACAGTCCTGTGAAAGAACGATCCATGCCAAAGAAAAGAAAAAGTGAATTTGTATTTGAAAACCCAGGATTAGATTTGGACTATCCTAAAAAATCAAAGAGGTCAAAGTCAATTCCATTGAAAACTGCAACAATCACTGATGATTCAAATACTATTAGCCATGAAAAAGGTTTTGTAAATATTGCTCTAAATCTAGACACTCCTGCTGATGATACTCGCAATGGTATTGAATTTGAAGTATCCAGAGTACCATTTGGTCTGGACAACAATGCTCTGGACATAACTGATGAGACAAACACAAAGAAACGAGTTACATTCAGTGATAAGGTGGAGTACAGTACTGATCTAGTGGAGAAAAAGAAGAAGAAGAAGAAGAAGAAAGAGGCAAAGAGGAAGTTGGATAAATTTGAGGTTGAGAACGGAAAGTCAAAGAAAAAAGAAAAGATTGAAACTCTGGAACAGAGTCCTGATGAAACAATTGGTTTTGTAAACCAGGCCCTGGACATAGAGATGCTTAGCGAGGAAGTTAATGATAATGAAGTGAACGAGCGGAAGAGTAAGAAAGCTAAGAGAAAAAAAGGAAGAAGGATGTCAAATCTGGAGACCATTCAAGAGGCTCCTGAGGAAGACCGAGAGGTGGACATCGTGGATGTAGAAACGAACCAAATTATTTTTTCTGGAAGTGAGATCATGAACGTTGAAGAGGCAGAAACGCCAAAACAGAGTAAAAGGAAAAAGAAAACGGATAAGGAGGAAGCCGTTATACCCGTGATCACGCTGGTGGACAGTGAACCAGATGTAGAATTTTTGAAAAAGAAGAAAAAGAAAAAAGATAAGAAACCGGAAGTAGAAATTGTTGTAGAACAGACCCTAAAGAAAAAGAATAAGAAGGAACCAAAAGTAGATATAACCACAGAGGAAGGGAAGGAGAACTTGGAGAAGTTATCAGAAGACATACTGGAGGTTGATTTTAAAAAGAAAGAAAAGAAAAGCCGAAAATTTATTGGTGATACCACAGCAGCTGATTCGATTTCTCTGGAGGATGAAGAACTTGATAAGAGTAAAAAAAATAGAAAGAGGAGAAAGGAAAGTACCAAAGACGTCGAGAGGCCATTGAAGAAAGATAAAACAGAAGAATTTCAAGAAGTTACTAATTTGGAGTTGAAATGTAATATTGACAGCCCTTGGAATAGACACCAAAAAAATAAGAAAATCATGAAATCTTTCTTTGCTCGAAGCCCCATTCTTCATTTTAATGGATCAAATATAAATGAGATAAAAGGATATGGTGCCGATATCGAATGATACCTGGCGGCCCATTACAAATTTAAAATCGAATATTTATTTAAGCTAAATGTCTATTTTTAGACAAAAATTAATTATCACAGCTGAAGAACTATGCATAGTTGTGGAACAATAAAAACGAAATTGATAAAAACAAATAGGGTGAAACTAAAATTTCTAGAAAGGCATGTTTAATAATTTCTTGTACAAAGTATATTGGTATTATTCATTATCTTTATTATGTACTACGATGTACCTTACTCAACATGTTCTTAATAAATCATGATTTAATTACATTATGTACAGAAAATTCACTATAAGCAGTAATTAAGCTATGTTATCATGTACTTTAACAACTTCTTCCGAAGTTCGGATTTTTTCCACAAATTTTTCAACCTGACTTCGCTCATTCTCATTTAGAGTGACTTGCATCTTGGGCACATATTCTTCTTCTGCAGATAAAACTTGATAGTTTAAATTGCTTAACACACCTTGTACTTTTTGTAAAAGCACAGGATCGCATGTAAACTGATAATATTTCTTGTCTTCATTTTGAACTTCCTGAACATCTTCAGCTCCAGCCTGAATGGCATGTTCAGTCGCAGTATCAATATCATTAAGTAAGTCAGTGATAACAACACCTTTATGTTCAAAGTTATTTTTTGCTGTGTGATCAGCTAAGGACATCCTGAAAACAGAATAAAAAGATAAATTATAATATAAAAACAACACAGATCAACTATAAAATTATAAAATTCCAAAACATACTTGAATTTCTTAACATAAACATTCATATTATTTTTCGTACGACCAATATTATCTGTGAGAAGTTCTATTATGACTATAGAACCAGCAGGCCCACGCACATCCAATGTACTTGACTGAGTATTCTGTTTAGCCACCTCCTGTTTCTTTAAAAAATTATTTATCGAAGACAATGGCATATTTGACTTTTTTGCCTGCTCTATTATCTGTGAAAGTTTTAGATTTTTGTCAGGATCAGCAATACCTCCACTCTCTGAAAAATAAATCATTACGATTGAATGAAAGACCTAACCATTAAATTTTAGCAAAATTAACATTCGATATGAGATGCATTTGTATTATGCATTGAGTATTCTTCTTACAATATTACATTATAAGACAATGTAACACATAATATTAACCTGCAATAGCAATTTTCATCCTTCTTGTATACTGTAAGTACAACGACGACTTTTCAGCATCTTTCTGCCCTTTTATGTGTTTTATATTAGCCCATTTACTATGACCAGCGAATCTCTTACTTTCTTGCCATAGAACTCGACTTATTCTGGTATAAATCAATGTACCAAGCACTTTATTCATTCTCAATTGTTCGCAATCTGCACCACACTGTACTTAAAGCAACTTAAAGTAACCAACACACCGACTTTCTAACCTTAAAATGTCTTACATTAACAAGAGGTTATGTTTCATGTGGTCCAGAACAGTCCAAAATTATACAAATTGCAGGGAAGTTTTTAGATAAGAGTTACAGACTTAAGTTTCCTTCTGTAGGTACTGCAGAACAATCTGCAAGATGATTCGTTTTTAACTCCCGACTGTCTGCCTGCCTGAAAGCAGACGCTATAAAACAGAGAATCATGTATGTACTAGTAAAATTTGTTCTCTTTTTTATGGCATGCACAGAAAAGAAGTCATATATTTCATCCTATTATTTTATAAGCGGCAGCAGTATTAACAGACGATATATTAGAATGATATTCATAAAGAAAGGTTAACTCCATGACTAGCTAAATTATTTTCGACCAACTCCCAATATATTTATTTCGACGAGAAAAAAAATTAATATACATTATATACAACACTGATTGATCCTTCCCAATTAAAGTACTCACTTACAAATACATATATTACTACCACACTAATGAATGTTCGTACAAACTACTTATATAAAATTCAATATAACTATTAATAATGAACATAAATATTACTTATGCTTAAACATCTACATTTGGCTGTATCAGTCATCGACAGCTGTACGCTATAACTTTCTATACTATAAAATCGAAAGCAAAATAGAAATAAAAAAAGGTAAAAATAGAATGAATTTTTAAGCAGCAAGAAAGATAGAGTAATTTGCTCATTCTGTATTAATAGAAAGAAAAAATAAAACAGAAAAAGCTAATCACCAATATGTACATCCTACGGAGCCAAAACTATTGTGCATTATCGCATATCCACATATATAATATGTTACATAACTTACACGATATATCTACTCGCGTTTACTACTCGCTTAATTAATTGAATAACTTTAATTTAATTATAAAAAAATAGTCTATCAGCGTAATCTTCCTGCAACATACAAGTGTCCTAAGTTTTATATTATTATACTCGCGCTGTGTTCGCACTTTCACTGATATACCTACAACACGATAGATAGGCGGGACCATGCATTTCTTAATAAACGAATTAATTTATATATATATATATAAATTATAATTCCCGCTAAAGCTAATAAATGTCAATCTAAAGAGTAAACATGACAATTAAGTTATGAAGACTTTTTAAGAGATTGTTTCCCCCGTGTACAATATAAACGGCGTCCATTGCGATGTCACGAGTGAATACTCCCGTTTATTAGTATAATTTCATTACCATTCATTGTAACGTCAATTAATGAGATTTCTTCTTCCTTCCACAAGGCGTCGTCCCCACAAGCGTCCACCGTCCTTCTTACTATCTAACTATACACTATTCTAGTCTCCACTTTCTGGTATTATTATAACATATCTATTATTATTCCTCTTCAACGTAAGTTCTCACCCCTCTCTATGTTGGGACGATCGACAATCCACATATGTGACTGTCTCGCCATTTACCACGCGAACGTAACGAGCACAGGCTCTGACGAAAAGTGCAGGCTGTCGTTGATCTGTAAAAGAAAAAGAAATTTTCAAAAACTTCATTCTACGTGCTATTCGATCATTCCGTTAGTGACGTGCGCGTGATGCTTCGTGCGCATGCGCAGCGAACATTACGCATTACAAATGCGAAAGCAATACTATTTTTCAATACATTTTTAGGAGCAGCTGAGATACAGAGAACTTTTCTATCTCGATTTAAGGAAGTGCACACACATGGGATGTGAGTTGAGTGAAGTTGAAAAGAATTATATTCAGGCAAAAAGAAAAGTCGTTTTAAATCAGTTAGTACTGTTAGGCCACACACTCACATGCCTTGTCATCTGCATCGCGTTCTGCTGTGTGACAGGAGGGTTGCTGTATGTACTGTGCTGGTTTTAATGGTCGGCCATCTTGATCTTCTATTTGAACTACTATGCCGTGATTGTTGCCATTTCCATGACCGTTTCTTTGTCTTAACTGCCAAAATCGAAGGCTCTGTCGTACGTCGAGAGCTAGATGACTTCCTTCTGATGTTAACGGCGTGACTACGGAATCTATTAGGCGTTTTTTCGCTGATATTTCATAGGAATAAAAAACATTGAGGTTAGTTAAACGTTGCACGTGCTCGACGGCTATAAATAATGACGCCTTGCATATTTAACCCTTTTGTTACTCACAGCGATGCTTCTTCAAGGATTTCGTATAGAAGTAAATAGATATCCTGATCTTTTTCTCGTCTGCCTCATCCTCGTCGAGAGTACCAGCATTTCCTGTGATCACCGTTAGATTGTCTTGCGGAAGTTTGAACAGTCGCAATTTCGCGGCGACCACATGCTCAGTGGAAGTCAAGTTCAGCTGGAAATGCATATTCATCAAGAATGGATCAGCCCACGCTTCCGGATCCGTGTTTCTTGGAATCTGGCCTATAATAAGTAAATATATAATAAAAATTCTTTTTTTCGTTATATTGACCCTAGAAGGGATACGTGATATGGAAGAGTGTATCCGCTCTAGAATTAATAGTACAATTTTAAACGAACTTACAAGATGGCGAAAACATGGTTAGTCGTTCACGTTGCACTTGATTGAGACTAGTGCTCAAATTGAATCTTCCAGTAAGCGCCAGTACTCTCAATTTTATGTCCTCGATAGCTTTTTGGCCTTGACTAAACTCACATAAAAAGAAAGAGAAAAGGAAACAATTAATGATAGAAATCACTCGATCGCATCCCTTAACCAGTAAAGTGCGGTTGACGTCTATACACGTCGGACCAAATCTCTGTTGCGGTGCGGTTGACGTGTATACTCGTCGTGTAAATTATTAATTTTTTATCAACTGAACATGTACTCCTTCCACGTTTTTAGTAAAATTTATAATAGGACCATTTGCCCTGCATCCGACTTGTATAGTCGTCATTGCTTGATTTTAATTCCGCACTCTGTGGGGGATTTTTAAAACTAAATTCCGCAGTTAATAGGTTAATACAATAAAATCACTCAAAACACTCGCATGCTTCAATCTTATGAATCTCAACGACTATTAAGAAAACTTAGTCACACAACCGTCATACGAGATTTCAAGCCAATAAGTCGTATGAGAGTAATTCAAATATATATGTAAAACATTATTCCTGTCGGTTAAAACTTCTCGTGGATCCAGGACGGTGACAAAGTAGTAACGAAAAGTGGCGGGAGTTTCGAAACTCAAAAATATAATCCTGCCGAAAATTCGTTACACAACTCGAATGACATAGCTATACACCGAGAGAATTTTTCGTTAATTTTTTTTAGGAAATTCACGATAAAATTTACCGTAGAAATCAGTAACTGTGGAACATCGTTATCATGTCATTACTTATTGCTTATAATATACGATATTTTGAGTGGATACAAATAAATAAATTTCACAGTGCACACGGTAAATGTCGTTACTTGCAATTTTTACTGCGTTTCACGATGCTACAATGTTTTTTGCGGTTGACTTCAAAGGTATGAAAAGTATTGCACTCCGCGGTAAAATTGAATGTAGCGTACGAGATAATTCGACTGTTTTAGATGACTGTTTAAATTGTACAAGGTAAAAGCGCTATACTTTGACACTAAATATATTTTCAAGTTTCAAAAATTCTACCGTACACTTCAGTGAAAGATAACGTATCATGCTCACTTGTTAGTATGTTTTCGTGAATGGTTCTTAAATATGTAGGTGATATGTTATGCAATGCCACGATAACCCGTGATTACCGTGAGTTTCAGGTTAATTTTTGATGAAAAATTCTCTCCGTCTAGCAATCGTAATTTCTTTATACCGCATCGGTATTAACGAAGATATCGGACCAATCATGGTCAGTGACCTACAAGCGTTCCTGTCTGGAATCGAATGTCTGCATGTCTGCATGGCATTTATTACGATCTAGACGCCGGCTAGACAGCCAGTAGAAACGTCAGCATGTCTGGCGACAGGCCGACCAACAACGACGACTTTCTGTCTTGTAATCTTAAGGTCAGTCGTCGTCGTTCGCTTCGAATCCTTAATTATCCAGATTAATTAATCTTGACAAATCCCATTCTCCGTTATCCTCAATCTCTATGCATATAAATAATATATCCGCACCGAACTGTATCTCTTTCCTCTCTCTCTCTCTCCCTCTCTCCCTCATTGCCACTCTCTCCCATTCTAAAGCCGCCTGCATCTCCATATGTATATTCAAAACTTTAAGCGCACAACACAATTATGCAGACGGCATACCCCTTACATTAATTATCTTTTATACGTAACAAGCGTAACAAAAACAGAGCCTTATATTTCTGAGAATGTCAATAGGAAGTGAATTCCATTGTTATATAAAGATTTATGCATTTTAAATTCAAAAATCAAATTGATCGATGGTCGTCTACCACATTTTTTTTTTTTTGTTTTAATTAATCATTCTGTTTACACTGACATTAAGCGGTCCATCGATCCTGCATCTTACACCCGTCAAGAATTACTTTTCTTCCTATCTCTTTGCCAATTCTTTCGAGTTCTCTTTTTCATTTCGACCTCCAACCCCTCAGCACCGTTTCACGTGAATGTCAATCGGATTATCTTGAACCCAGGATTCCAAGCATGTGCATTTATCTAGGCGCGGTACTCGTCACGCACCGTTCGTACGTCTTGTAGATCTACGTGCTCTGTCTGTATGCCGTCTGGAAAAGAAAGTCGTCCCGGTTGTCTACCGTCCTGACAATCGGAGGATTTAGTTGCGAGTTGGACGGAATAAGAGGGAGGCGGGGGGGGGGGGAGCGTGAATTATGAGAAGAACATATCTTATAGGACGGTTATATAGAATTTCTATAGGATATGAATTCGAGATAAGTCTGTTTCTTTCTACTTAAAGGAGTCGCAAGAGAGAGGAAAAGAGAAATTAAAGAAAAGAAAGATTGTATCTCTCGATCTTCCGAGTGTCCTCTCCGCTCACTTTTGTATCCCCCCCCCCCCTCCTCCTTCCCCTCCCCCTCACTCTCAAGAGTCTCACATTATATCTTCCTTCGACATAGGAAGAGAGGCATAGACAAGGTCAGGGCATTAAATTAAAATGTGTTACATAACCACATAAGAGCAGCCTAACTGCAGCCCGACTAGACACCAGTCATTACGAGGGTGCTCAACTTGCCTTTTTCGACATCAAATAAACACACACGTCTCGAGCCACGTGTGGTGTCGCCATATGATACAAGAATAACACGCAATATACGTGAGACGTAATTGAAAATTTTTGTAAAATATTTTTTTCACCAATTTTCTTTCTTTTTCGTGTATGATGAATTATAGCTATATATATATATTACATAAGAGTGATAGAGCGGTAATACCTAATATATATGTTGCGCAAGAAATGATTTGTTAACCACTAAACACGTGGAGGGGACTCGGCTACGCCAATGCCGACACGAATGCATTTACGCGTCTAGACTTAATAAAATAAAACAAATGCCGCGTGTGAGGTTGGAGGAAGGAAGGAGGACGCGTTGCTGTTGAAGCAAGATGGAGGACAGGGCGATTTAAAAACTTAGGTAGTCCCTCCTAGCGGTATTTTCTTACTACGACTCGAATAGGCTCCTTTGCTCCGGAACGCAGCTAATAACATACGAAATTTAGAGACGGCAGCTATTCTACGAGAATCGATTGTGAAATACGATCGACGTTGGACAACGTGAAGAGAAAAGGTGAAAATAAGATAAAATGGAGTCAGTTTGATGATACACGTGCTCATCAGCCACACGTGTGCAGCTCGAGTTGCGTAAGAGATCGGCAGACTATCTAATCAGGGAGGAACCGATTGTGACACGTATTAGATTATTTTATTTAATTTTTTTTGTATACTTTTCCGAATATTCTTACGAAATTCGGATTGTGCCTCACTTTTTTTTTTTATACTGGTATTCGTAGTTTTATATGCATTAGATATTTCGGTCTTTAATAAAATTTTGGCAAGCTCATGCTCAAACGGATGTGTACCAAAATACAGGAGGGAAAATGGCGCGTGGCAGAAATGGAATTCGAGGCCTCCTACTTGGCAGGCGAATAGAATGAAAAGCTGAGAGAGTACGAGTGAGTTTATGAGAGACGGAATATACGTGCACATAGATTTACATATATGTGGATAAAAAATATAATTAGTATCGAAATGGCAAAATGCGTTGCCGTTTAGTTCTTTGGTATCAGGAACTTGATGTAATGAGTACAAGAACAACAATCAATTGAAATTACAAAAACACACATTGTTTATAAAGCACTCACGGATTTACCAATAGTAAGATTCTTTTGTTTGTCAGCCATTGCAATTGGCTTACCTGTCAAAATTGGACGAAATATTTCCACTAGAATAATAAGAAAGAAAATGACTGTGATGGTGGTACAGAAAGATAGTAACGAGAATAAGAAAATATTGAATAAAATCTTATATCGGGTGATCGTAATTTATATAATTACCTAAGTTAACGTTAAAATTTTACTCACTCTCGACGATGAGCCATCATCATTTCTTGGTATGACGTCACATTCGTAGTCGGATCATTGTCCAGGGTGACATTGGCATTGGCCATGAAGAGCCGCACCGAATCTGGCATATCCTTTTGATAGCCCATCGTATCGTTATCGTCAGCGTCATCCACAGATGTATATAGATTCTGATAAGATGAGTTTTGCTCGTAATAATCAGACGCCGCGGTGTCGTTACCATCATAATTCACCAACTCCATGGCTTCCGGTATTACACGATACACGTCATCCTCGACCCATTCGAGACCCTCGTACTCGGTGCTCTTCCTGGAGGAGTTGGTAAAATTTTTTGTTGACTTTTCAAAGTTCTCCATAGCCGAAGAATCGTTACGAATTTCCATAGGATCCTCGGTAACGCCATTCTGGTGGTTACTTCCGGTAGTCAGATCCATCCCGACATTGTCTGAGCTAGCAGAGGTGGTATACGAGCTCAGGACTTGGTCATCAGAGGTCTGAATGGTCTTGTCAATGCTGGAGAACTGGGTCTGGACATTGGTAGTGCTTACCATATATGACCCTTCCGTAGTAATAGCGGAATCCTCGTAGTGTTCCCCAGGTCTAGCAGTCTGTCCGAGCCGATAAACTATAGGAATTGATGGACGAGAACGATTATCGACAAAATGAAAAGTGCTGTCAGGATTCTTCAAAGTCGATACGTTCTCCGTTATCTCCTGGGACTTGATTCTCTCGTCGGAATTCGAATCGAACTCTGAATCATCGTACCGGATCTTGAATACCACGTGGGGCTCCATGGCTCTGTCAAAGTTCACGTGAGGATTCTCCGGGCTTTCCTTGGGTTCGACATCCTTAGGCGAGTCTTCGTAATCCACAAGCGCGACAGTGCCGTCACCCCAGGACTGCTTGTTATCCATCCTGGACTCTGGTGTCTCGTAGTGCAATACATCCTGCTTGTCGTACGGGTCCAAGTCGATGTTCCTCGATTCGTAAGGATGTTTGATATCGCTAGACGATTCCTTCTTACGACCCTGAACCTCCTTCGCGTCTTCGTAGTCGGTCTCCATCTGGTTCCTGTTGTCGTCGCCGTAACGTGGTAAATAATCGTAGTCCTCCAGGGATCTGTCAAAGTTCCTCGATGGATCCTTCTTCCGGTTATGCTTGTTACTACCTCGCCATATCTCATCCTGACCACTCTTCCTCTCCTTTTCAATCAGCTTTCTATTTAGCTCACGTTCCCTAATCGCCAATACCTCGTCCAGACTGTAGTTCAAACTCTTTAATAGGAGCATATCCCCTGTACTAAGTTCACCTGTGATGATCTTCAAGATTGCCTTCTGTAACATCTTCTCAAATCGCTTAGTACTGATTGGCGCAGTACTTAAGGTATCGTCCTGTTTAATCGTCTTCTGGGGATGATCATTCTTATCACTATCTACGTCCGCGTGAGCATTTGTTGACAAATCAGGATCGCCCTTATCTGCGTGACGGTGACGATAGTGTCGATGAGACGTCGCGACGCCCGTCAAAACTAACAAAACGAACAGTACAACACCCTGCTTCGAGTTCCTCATTGTTAAGAAATTCAAAATTGTCCTTTGAAATTATTTCTTCCTGGTGCGCGATAAAGAACCAATCGATGGTATCGATAATACACACTGGTGCACACAGCACAGTCGATAGTTAACGATCGATTATCGATTTGGAATCATTATGCCTCGCAGAAAATAGTCCTTCCAATATATATATATATAGTAATGAACCCAAAAAAATAAAAATAATCAAGAAAATTTTTTCTGACTCAATCAAAATGATATTGATAAAATTTATTATATTTTAATCCCACCTCAAAATCTGTATCATAATCCAAATCGATATTGTGGAGATCAATTCAATTTTTCTTTTTAAGTCCTCCAGTCCTCTCTTCTGTTCCTTCGTTATATCACCCCCTCTTTCTCCCAACCTCTTTTCAAATATAAGGATATCGTTTTCTCAAACTCGTCCGCGATCGGTCTGGTACTGGTACGCGGACCGGTATCGGACCGAAGTTAGCAGCCCGTGGCCGAGGTGCGTATAACTAGGAAGATTCGTATGCGTGTGTGCCCGGCGTGAGCCGTAAGTCTCAACTGAGCCAAGCAGAGCTCACAGACATAATTCTGTCTACTCAGTAATTCCAAGAGACGAAGACTCAACACTAGCCAGCGAGAAAGATGTTCTTAGTTATGTACGATGGATTTCAAATTTTCGTCTTTTTTTTTGGGGGGGAATTTTATCCTTCTTGTCCTCCTTATTCTTTCCTTTATTTTTATGCTCCAGTCTCTTCTTTCCCCCTGTCACTGATTCTTGTTCTGCCTCCTCTCTTGCTACAGATAGACTCCTGTCCTCTTTTCTCTTGAATGTCCTTGCTCCTTAATCTTCAATTATTTATCCCTTCCTTCTTCTCATTCTCTTTTCCAAATGAAGGAAAACAATTTTCGACGAAACCCTTATTGCTTTGTATCAAATCTATTTCCTCTTCTTTTTTTTTTTTTTACAATTCTCGAAACCTCTATAGCTCTCTTTCTTTCTTTCAAAAATCTCTTCTCGATTTTTGCTCGCTTGTGTCATACAAAACGCAAGCACCTTTTGCTATATATATATGTGCGTTGTGAACGCGTGTACCGATGCGTGAAACGCGTGTTTGGATGTCTTCTCGGGGGCTGCCACGTACGATTATATAGGGTGTCTCCCTCTCCACTGTCTAGACGAATCGAAAGATATAATCTTTGAATCATAATGTATCGTTTAAATAAAACGGTGTTGCGCGTTTGTATACATACATATATATATGGTTTAACCATATATAGTACATATACACGAACATCACTGCCAACCCCGAAAAGACATCAAGCGGTTATAAGCAACTTATGAATTACTGCAAAACTCCTTAAGATGTCTCGAAAACGTCCTGTTCGGGATCCAGCCAACATTTCGATATCCGATCCACGCTTTGATTATACATACGAAAGTATCTAGACGTTTTAATAAGAACACTTCGATGATTAGAATTATTAAAAATTGTCTATATTGATTCTCTGTTTTTCTCCTCGATTCAGATACTGTCCACGAGGATCGACGAGGTAGTTGAAATTCTCATAGAAATTTCATCGGTTTCTAGGGGTCACGTAATGCCGTGGTCCAGATAGCAAATAATGCCGCACCATCCCTCTCCCCATCGTCCCAACGAAAACTGTAGTGACGCGTGCGAATCTTAAAATTGGGTTAAGGCATTCGACTATCTAAAACGTCTGCGACAGTTGTCGTGGCCTAACGGCCGTCGTGCTGACCAATGTAAAAAAATTCAAAACATTTCAAAGTCCACGAGGATCCGGAAGTAAGAGACAGAAAAAAGATTTAAATCACCGATAACAGAGGCCCAATTACGTAAAGGCGCCTTTCTAGGACCATACAAGAAATATAAAAATAAATTTACATTATGTCTAAACAAAACGACACTCCCCGCCACCTACCTCCGAGGGGCATTATCGAATTGAAATCGAAACTGGTATTAGTATATCTCACCAAGCCAGCCACTCGGCAATACTCGGAAGCTAGACCGTGTTCGAAAAACAGAGCCAAAGCGTAATAACGATATCATCGATCGAAGGACCTTCGATTATGTGTCCCGATACGATCGTGATCGATTCCTCGCGAATGATTGACAATCAATGATACTGTTTGAAAAAAAAAAGAAAATGTAAAACATAAATAGTTCATGCCTCTCAAAAGTATTTCTGAGTCGTAGGAGAATATTTCTTGGACACTTTCAGCAATATGGTGTCTGTCATTAACACTAAACGTATCGTGGTCATTTGATCCTTTTTTCATCGTACCGACGGAATCGCGACATACGAGCATAGTAAGAATGACGCAACCGCGGTATAATAAACCATTGATTAGGTATGGTACAGAGGAACAAGTCCTTCGTCTTGGCAAAGACAGCGACGGTCCACTCTATACGGATGCACGTAAGGAAAGATGCAGTTTCATCTAAGCGCCGGCGAATGCGTCGCGGTGCAACGTCACTGACGTCATGTCTGAATTCGTGATCGGACAAACGGACGTGCTTTGCAAACGGAGGGACAGACGGACAAATGAACCTACCAAGAGGAAAAGAAGAATAATAAAAGAAAGAGAGAGAGAGAGAGTGAGAGAGAGAGGGAGGGAGAAAGTGGTGGCGAGAGGGAGAGTAAAGGGATAAAGAGGGAGAGGGAGAGAGAGAGATAGAGAGAAAGAGAGAAGTAGACGTGTATGTTCTACGTCACTCTACGTATCCTCATATGTGAGGACGGACAGAGAGGCAGACAATCTGGCGTCTAGACATACGAAAATAATAATGCGGCCTCGTCGGATGAAATTGTTGTTTGCACTCGTAACAGTCATAATATTTGTTGCACCCGATGCGTAAGCAGGGATCGCGGTACGAGGAATTAGACAGAGCGTATATAAAGGGTATTCGGGAGTGAACTGGCTTCTACTGGCTGTCCATTAATTTCTACAGAAACTAATTGGCATTGATTGGGGCTTAGAAAGAATGAGAAAGATCACGTGCTATGGCTACAACGAACGATACCACTGTGTGGGAAAATTTATATGGTGGAAGGACGCTTTTGGTGTACGAAAGGGTATCTGATGTGATACTTGGTATTGACGTCAGACGTACTCTTAAGAAATACAAAAAGTGGTAATCGCATAGAGAAACGGCGATCGCACGGGCCAAAACACATTATTCATAGTACGTGCGAGACGCTTTAGGGCTCCGCATTGGAATTGTAAAAAAAAACCGCCGACGCGCTCCCAAAAGACGATTTAAATAGCGCGGGCGCGAGCCGCGATTTACATCGTATAGTAAAGACCAGGCCCGAGAGATAAGCACTACGGACCCTGAGAGTTTATTTTAGCTTGGTTAGATTTTCTGACTGATGAGAATTCAGTGGGAATGTATATAGAGGGCCTTAGCCTTTGTTAGTTCTTGAATGTACTCGTACCGACGACATTGTAAGGCCCCATCGAACTTAGACTATGCATCTTTTCTTGGTCGTGGTAGTCAACGACTTCTCTAGCTGGCCTATTTGAATTTCGATGCGATTGCGAAACCGCCAATAAATAACCGTCTCACCCACGTGAATGATCCGCAGCTGCAACCGGTACCCATTCTCTATTCTATTCGATAGATAAAAGTCCAGATTCACATTTTATTACCTTTTTTGTTTCCTTTTCTTTCTCTCTACAGTACCTTGTCACTTTTTTTTTGTACATGGTTCAACGAGTCAGCCGAGTCCAGTCATCGGACATCGAATCACAGTTATTCCTCAAATTTCATTTGTTGTCGTAATTATAGTCCTAAAATATCCTCTTTGTTAACGCATACGTATCGTGCGTTATAATGAACCAATAAAGTATGTACAAAGAATCTCAGTATCACGGAGATGAAACTTCGTACCTTCTATTTTGCACGTGTCATCCGATAGGCGGATGTAAGATTTTGCAAATGCATACAAGAAGTTGACAGCGGAATCATTCGGAAGAGGACCCGGCAGATGATGCATTGCTCACCCGATGCGCGTCTCCGGCTGGAATTCGCCTTCTCGTATTGGCCGGAAAAGGTATATGAGATCGACGATGGCGCAGGAGGTTAGAAGTTGAGGCGTGAATACACGAAAGGGACGGGCATATCGGTGATGTGCATCGCGACGGATGCCCATCGCATATATACGTACGTATAAGTGGAGCTAGAGAAGGCCGCGCTCGGTTTACAATTTCGAGAGGCGGGCAGGAACATTAAACTTCCGCGAGTCGAATTCCGCTGTGGGAAACACGAAGACTTCCTCGGATATCGTCCCCGACGGTGGCGACGCCTTGCGCGATGATAGCTACTTAACAAGTAGCCCTCTATCATCTTTGGCAATAAGCTGCATTTTTGAATATATAGAGTAAAACTAATAAAACGTCATACACCTATCACATAACCTGTACCTACGTTCTCGTGTCTCTTTGTGGACTATGCCAAGTCCTTTCACAATAATTCTGGCGAGCGTCCAGTAATCGCAAAAGATCTTAGGGCGGATTTCGAAGTTGCGACACGTCCGTGGAATTAGCCTCTACCTGGAAGAACAACAGACATCGTTATACCGGTAGGTGTATATATTTTTCTCAATTTTCTTCGCTGCATCATTCGACTTCTGTTTATAAATACAATACCGCTCACAAAATCTCAGCCAGACTAAACAGTCATTATGGTCCACGACTGTTGTTCCTTTATGATCGCTCACGCGATACACGTGTGGACGAAGCTTGATCCTGCTTCCAGAAGCTCGATATATCCCTTATGCAAACAATCATCAATCATGAGTACGGTTAATAACATTGGATAATTTAATGCATCGGATGATGAGATGACCTTTGTATAACCTCACGAAGAACAGATTTGTTCTGAATGTAAATTTGCTGCTTACCTTTGTATTTGTCGAGTATAGTTTAGCACGATAAATTGCTATAAGCTCTACGTTAAAGTAGTATTGTATAATTGCGTCACGATGGTAAAATTAACGTTCTCAGCAATTCTACATTTTGCGCATATCCCGCGACGGAATAGCGAATAAGATACTGCCATGGCCTAGTACAAAAATTCAGACGTGACTCTAGTCACATTGCGTTGTCTTGCGTCTTCGTGAGATAATGTCTGCAATATCATCCGTCTCGGAACAGAGAGAGTTTCTCATAATCAGTCATGTTACTTGTTACCTGACAACACCACAAGTTTAGCATACACGTCACAAATGCACAGCTACTCGAAAAAACGTGAATGAATAATAAAATTGTCTGAAATTCTGTAACAAGAAAATTTTATTGGGAAATTAAAAAAAATTTCTATAGGGTTCACCTTGTACAATTATATTTTTTTTTTTCGGTTACGTTACGTAAAAACATAATACAACCATAGAGCAGTCGGACATTGAATTAGCTATTCCACGTAACGTAACGCTATCCTCGCCTATCCCTTCCCTTAAATTTCCTCGTGCCGACGTGAGACGTGGGCGGAAGGAACAGAACCAAATGGAGAAGCACTGTACATCTAGCCCCTCGGCAAAGTACAGTTAAATCACATATTTCAAAGTACAATAAAATTGTTAAAATTCTTTCAGCTGTTTTATATGAAAAGCAGCGCTGACTTAACTAAACATTTCAGACGTCGCAACGACCCAGTCGAATTTAAAAGGGTTGTTGACAGCAATTTGTATAATCGGGTATGTCTGTCATTATCATGCACGTGTTAATGCGCATAAGATCATCTCTCTCGCACTCACGGCAGACGGAGGAAACTTGAAAAATCTTCGAGAGCAGTACATTCTTTTCCAACGGCTCCGACAAATATGCAATAACAACGGCATTTTTGTGTATGTGATATAAGGTGGTACCAGTTGGCTATCCATGATATTTCCTGGTAACTCGACTGTACAAATAAATTAATTGATAATCAACGAAAAAAAAAAAACACCTATAGATGCATATAGCTATGACATGGGAAATATAGTCAGGATTGCGATATTCACCATGAGTGTAATAAGGTTCTATGGTACGCGGTATCAACCGCCAAGATCGCTTTACGATTTTTCTAAACATAGGTGCGAATTTTGTATTCAAGCTGGCGACAGACGGCTACCCATATTCCACGACATCAGTGAGTCCAGAAAATACGTAGTACGTCTGCCCCACACTATAAATAGCGTCGCGACGTTCTATTTTCAAGAATATGTGGAATGCCCTCATGCGCCGCTCATCGTGAATGCTATATACATGCATACATATGTTTTAGGCGTCTCAAGGTGTCGCGCGTTTCTTGTTCCCACAGCACGGGCCGGCTTTAATAAAAAAAAAATTTTTTTTCGTTCCACACACTGATTATTTGCATTCCGCTGTCAACTTCCCTCTCTACACTGCGTCTATCGTCTGCATAATAGACAGATAATTTTTCCTAATTTTCACTGTCAATCTCATAGCCCGTTTTCTTCAACGCGGTTCAATGCATAAATTCCGTTCGTCTTTAAAATAGAACTGTCTGATTTTCTAACAGTTAAACCGAGTTTATGCATTGAACCGCGTCGACGAAAACGGGCGAGAATCTTGGAACAATTTAAAATATTTCTCTCACGACAATATTCCATATCGCACTCAACGATTCTCCGTCGGTACGACCGCGCGACTCCCTTATTCCCATAAACGTCATGAGTCCCTCTCGCTCACGTTTGACGTATGGTATACAAAATTTGCAAAATTTAAAGGCCAAGTCCTTCTCTGTCCGATCAGACGCAACTTTGCAATGCGAAAGGATTATTTATAAGACTTTTCCCCTATGTCTGTCTCTCTCTAACCCTCGCGATATCCTATTCGCTCCGTCTCTCTCCCACTCACAGGCGGTATTGGAAAGACGCAAAATTCGAGGATCCAGACTTCTGCCCCCCCTGTCTCTCTATCTCGCAGCGTTATCTTCCCATTTGACACACATTGTATAATGCCAAGATTATCAGCAGCCGATCAGTACTCTGTACACCAAACTGTCTACCGTATCAAAAGGAGCAGCCGATAGTGTCACATGCACTTTACTATTCCAACATGAATATTAAATGGCATCGTGCGTAGAATTTCTGGCAAGGACAGTCTCGTTTCTCAATACTGATCAACTGTTATAAATTGAACATTCATTCGTTATTATTGGACATGGCAAATATTTAAATGGAATACTAGTATTTGACTATATGTATGACCAGTAAACACAAAGTAACAGTGTTACATAATCGTATGATTATATTATAATTTCCTAATGAAGAATGGCACACCTGAAAGTTCTGATGTACCTACATAATTGTTATACTTAATCCTGAGTAGGAATTGATAACATTCTTGAGACACAATTGTTTGCTGGATATATGCATATACATATGTGAAGACTATCCATGTGAACGCATACATAGGTAGGTGTAGTTATGAGTCTGTCGTCGCTACAGTCATCGTACCTGCTTACTGTTACGAGATCCCCGTTTCGAATACGCAGGTGAAAGCATTCATAAAGCATCTGCATACCAATGAAGTTTCGTTCGCGTAGTCGATACGTTAAATTTCCAACGTGAAGTTCGGTACTATTAAGGCAATCTTTTCATGAGAATGAGTATTAGGTGGGTACCTAAATTAGATATACGTTTGAATCTACGACAGTAAGGATTATATGTACGAAAAAGTAAGTAAGATTACCTGCACTTGACAAGAAATAACTTAATTGTCAAGTTAATGAGTTTTAACGTAGTTTCTTATGGGTAAGTGGCTACGGCCGTCCCGTCGACAAATTCGTACTCGTACTCAACGATTAAACTGGGGAAAAAATAACTTAAAATATTGGCTGAAGTTTCTAGATCTCGTAGGTACTTCGAAAAGAAGCGCTTACCGAATATTTTGCTCTGATTTACGAAGTTAAATAATGGACCCAATCGCACATGGAATTTGTCTTATTTATGTCGTCAAAATGGCGACTCGAACAAAAAAATTAAGTCCATCATACTACTGTCGTAATATTTTTTTTTTCAACTTTGTAAACAATTGAATAGATTAAATCGTTTTTATTATTGTTTATTAAGATCTTGGAATATCTTAATTTTCAATTACCTCATATCATGGATCGTTATTTGATTAATTGTGAGTGCTGCGAAAGGAATACCTTCATTGATGTGCGTCGTCATACATACTATCCTCGTTTATGTCTATTTCTATCTCGGGCATCTCGTTTCTGTGAGTTTTTACGTATTTGTCGTCCGTGCAAGTGAAATACAGTTTCTGGAATAAAGCAGGTGATATTAGCGAGTCATGGGAATTGCGAAATAATTTTTTTTTTTAATACTTTTTCCACGCACTCTCTGTCTCTCTCTACTCTCTCCTGGATGGCCTGGCGTCATCTTTTTTTTTCACTCTGTCTGGCCAATATTTATAAACTTTTAGGTTCCATGACATCTGTTGGCTGCAAGCCACTAGTCACTGGCCTGATATAAAGATAGGCAGAACTGATAGGTAGATTTTCAGCTCACGCAATTCCAGGTGTCGTCGGATTCGTAGTCAATGTCGTTGATCTTTCTTCCTATTTTCCTTGAAGACTGTGATGATTTTATTTCCGCAACGTTTTGCAACCTTATTTATCATCGAGTCCCTTTGCCGATGTGGTACAGTTGTAGGAGATTTTCATTGAAAAGAATAGTCTGTAACAATACTCGCTGTAAAATGAGACTTACAATTAATGACGTGAGAGCTGAAAATTTTGAGTTAACTTTATGAGGTAAAAAAATTTGCAAAAAAAATTATATTTTCATGTCGATTTCTTTCATCGCGAATAACATAACCAATTGCTAGCTGGAACATGCGCTTTCCATTCGTACTATTTAATTGTTAATAATTTTTAAGCTACATGTTATCTCAAGAATCGTAATTACAAATTACCACTAGACCTCTCAGACATTTAAATCCGATAATCGCGATATCGTACCTCCTTATCGCTCTATTTCTCTCTTTCCCCTTATTATTGACACTCATTATCTGTTACGGTTTATCTATTTATCTATTTCTGCGGAAGCTCGTGATGAAGTTTCACAGTCATTTCTTTGCCTTCGCAACGACGTATCTCCCAGGTAAATTCGTTAGGATTTAGATGAGCTTGTGAAATCACTGAAAACTTCACAATCGGCTCTTGAAATCTGGAACAAAAATTCAGTCAGTAATCATTGATAATTGTAATTTGCGCGAAAATATATTCGATTATTTTAATTCTGAAAAAAAATCGCATTTTCCATCTTGAATAAATCTCTCGAAAGCTGATACCGATATACTTTAATTAAAATTCAAGATAAATGAATTAAGAAGAGAGAGTGAAAGAGAAAGACAGAGAGGGGAGAGAAAGACATAAAGAAAATAAAGGACCTCATAAGTTTTAATGGAAGAAAAGGAAGAGAAAAATTAATTCTAAAAATACAATAAAACGAACAAGGTAATATAGTCAATATGTCCGTCACTATATATCTCGTAATCTGAGAGACGTATAAAGCCAGTTGTAACTACGGAATCACCTGAATCGTTCGTAACCTATTGAATCCAGTATAACAGTGCAGAGAAATTGCTCAAAAACAGGAATAAATATTAACCCGAAGAGAATTTAAAAAGAAGAAACAATGGTCGGAAACACAAATGAAGGATATCTAGAGGTAAGAATTATTATCGGGAATATCAATAAAATATATTACATACGAATACTAATTCTTATCTCATTTCGTGTTATATGATCTGTTAGGAACACGAATTAGAGGCCGTGGAGAGGGGTGCTAAAATTCATGAAACCGACATACAGGTATGTATAGTTGATCCACGAATTGGGTGTGGTTTTTTGACAGTTTGGAAGCAACGCAGTCCTAATCAAACGACACGACGTTTTTCATTAAAAAAAAAAAAAAAAAAAAATGTGGTAAAATAAAAAATAAAACTTATTAATGTAAAACCATGCATATGTATACTTTCTAAAAAACATTTTATGCAGTGACACGAATCCCTTGCTAGAGACTACATTCTTTTAAGTCTGTCCAAAAAACATATACAACTCGTGGATAGACTATACGCGTTAATGAATTTATCAAACGGTGTAAGCAACTGATAAAAAAAATGGAACCACTTGCCGATAGACCATTGCCGAGTAAAAAAAGTTATATAAAATAGCCACGTATTTTGCGCATATATTGCATATAGTATGTCAAATAAGAAAGAGGTATACACTTTTATATATATATTTTTTTTTCATAATTTTGACACTGGCGTAATTGTCAAAGACTTATATGTAAAGATTTGATATAAAACAAATAAATATAAGTGTGTAGCACACTACAATGTATTATTGATACACCATGTATGAATATTTTATAAATGTATGTTCTCCGAAATATTGAATAAGACAGCAATTTTCAATGATATTTTCTTTGAAATATGAAAAAAAAAATGTTTTAATGACAATGCATTGATATAGGAATGGTGTGCCAATCAAACAATCATTAAGTGTACGATTGTGGGTACAAGATGTATATTAAATACGTGGTATATATACTTCATACGCCAATTTTTTTCACTCGGTTTGTCTATGGCTCTAATACTTTTATTTATTCACAATGTGCCGTACTTACTGGATTATGTGTTTTAGAAAAATAAGTCTTCAAGTAAAAAGTATCAATGCCTCGCCAATGGAAGACAAGCGCTGGGTAATCATATGTCGGAAAATCCACGTGCTTATCGTATGGTATTTCTTATTCTGCTTAATATCGTTGCTCTTTCGTACTTTGCCTACGCCACTGTATACTGGATCAGGAACAGTAAGTACTTGATAAACATCCTGAGACGTCGCTACGTCTAGCGTCGCCTTATATTTTTGCATGACTGAAATATAAAGAAGATGTAACATCGAGAAACTTTATTACGAAAATTTAATTCTTTTAGACAGTGATTGCGAGCTTGAATGGTGCGACGGTTATGGCATGCTGTTGCTTTTATTCGCATTTACTTACTTTGGAATATTTTACTTCTATATATTCAAAAGGTACGTGTTGAGGTATGTAAAGAGGGCGCTAAGACCTTTTGGACGATCTCTTCAGAAATTACGTGCAAGGAAACATACCTACTTCCTTCTGAGAACTGCATTTTATATCTCTGTTTTGGCAGCTGTTATCGTATTTCTTTTTTTTGATACCATTAACGATCGTGATAGATTAACTAGTTGCCTTGGCGTTATCGTTCTCATGGGATTAGGTTGGGTCTTCTCAAAACATCCTACGCAAGTGAGTAAAGAGCTGGCGATGTTAAGACGCTTTGTGTTTATTCTGTGTTTATTTTGTGTTAATTGATTGTTTTTCCTATTTTAGATAAACTGGCAACCCGTTTTATGGGGACTCATATTACAATTTTCGTTCGGTCTTTTAACTATCAGGTGGGCCGTCGGACGTAACATTTTTCAATGTATCTCCAACAAGGTCGCAACTTTCATGAGTTATTCCAAAGATGGCACCACTTTTGTATTTTCCGATGAGCTCGTTAACGTCATTCAAGTTTTTGCATTTACTGTAAGTTTTAATATGATTTTAATTTTATTTTATTAAATTATACAAAGTTCGATACTGTTTATCATTCTGATGTTTTTTAGGCTCTACCAGTGGTCTTCTTCTTTAGTTTCGTTATACATATACTGTCTTACTTGGGTGTTATGCAGTGGGTGATTATACGAATTGGAGGGGTCCTTCATCTCATGATGGGTACTACAATATGTGAATCTATGAATGCTGCAGCAAATGTATTCCTGAGCATGGTACAGTTAACGTTAGCCATTGCAGTAAGATTTCGAGAAAAAAAAAGTGAAAAAGATTGATAATTGCGCGTTTCTTTTTCAGAGTGAGAGTCCTCTATTGATCCAATCATACATCCACAAGCTGACCTCTTCAGAGATGCATGCGATAATGGCATCCGGTTTTGCAACAGTTTCTGGTTAGTCAAAGATGGTTTAATGACCAAGTTCATAAATGTGAAGACACATAAAATTCACTACAATTAATACACACGTTATAGGGACTGTATTGGCGGCTTATATCAGCTTTGGTGCTCAACCAACTCATTTGATAACAGCATCCTTAATGTCAGCACCTGCAGCATTGTGCTACAGTAAACTTTTTTATCCGGAAACTGAAGAAAGTCAAACAACAGTGAAAAATATCAAATTGGAAAAATCGTAAGTGACGTCCTAAAACATTTATGAAGTTCCTGAGTGTCTGGATAGCTTATATCAATTTCAGAGAAGACTCAAGTTTGTTGGATGCAGCCGCGAGGGGCGCTATGGCAGGTATACCCCTGGTATTCAGTGTCATAGCAAACGTAGTGGCGTTTATATCCTTTGTATCGTTGATTAATGCTATCCTCTCCTGGCTAGGAGGTTTGATAGGTAATGACTCTCTGTCCTTTGAGGTAAGTGTTCAATTGTACGAAACATTAAGTGGAAACTAATTAACAATTTTTCATACTATTTCATTATTCCTGTAACTACAGCTGATACTCTCCAAACTGTTTATGCCTTTAAGCTGGGTAATGGGTGTACCGTGGGAACAATGTGAATATGTATCCACTCTAATTGGACTTAAGACAGTAGTAAATGAATTTGTGGCTTATCAAAAATTAGGTGTCTATAAAGCAGATGGTGTCCTTTCAACAAGGACAGAAGCTATAGCTACTTATGCTATTTGCGGCTTTGCTAATCCTGGTTCAGTTGGAATTATGATTGGTGCTTTGACTGCCATAGCTCCTGAGAAAAGAGATGTCATCGTCGGCGTAGCATTCAGATCATTTTTTGCTGGCAGTGCTGTGTGCTTCCTTACAGCTTGCATAGCTGGTAAGCACAAGTATTGTAATTATATTTTATTTATTATTTCATCTTTCATTTTATTTATCAGGCATGTTAATCGACGATGATTATTATTCAACAATCAGTGCATTGACAAACTCTACAACAACCACGTTATCCACACTCAGTCAGTCCTAGCAGAACTTCAAAACGCATACGCGAAAGATGACTTGAAACGAATTGAATCGGTTCTTTTTTACTTCTCGTGATAGTTATTAATTACACGAATGAATAATCCTGAAGAATTGTTGCGATTCGTTCTCATTTTTATTTTAAAAGCCACAAATGGACTCCGGAAATAATAAATACAAAAGTTTAATACATTCGGAAAAGCGATATGTTTTCTTTCTTTCCCTTAAAAATCCTTAAACTGCAAGTGATTTCGTAAGACTTTGAATAAAATTCACTCTTAAAATAGAATATTACATGTAACGGCAATTGACATGAAAATGACTTTTAATGATAACTATGGAGTAACTATCTTTTTCTAACTCTTCCCCTCGTCTTTCAAAAGTTGTAAAAGCAGCACTTGCGAACGCAAGACACGAAAATATTACGAATGTATGTATTTGGAATGTCTTAGACGAAGATTTTAAGGTCGTCGTTACGTTTGGAGAACAATTCAAGATGTAAAATAAGCATACTAGTGGCCATAAATTATTATCTGTAGTCCAATTAAGTATAATACACAATATTAAGGCAAGGTATGAAGTTGATAAGTCTCGTAAAGATTATCCGTCCGGATAAAGACATCAGCAGTTACTTGTAACATCTTTGGCATGACATCCACGTTGCGCTGAATATTATCCCCACAGACCTAAAATATGGATGAAAAAATAATATGTATATCAATAAGATAATAAATCTAATGTCATGTTACCTTAATGTCTATCGTCAAATGTACCTTTTTTAACAAAATTTCTCGAGTTGGCATAGTGTACATAGCGACTATAGCAGCCTTTTTAATAATCCAGGGATGATGTTTTGCCAGAGTTTTGTTATATGCATCCTGACAGCAGGCAGATGTTTTATCCATGTCCGCAAGGTTTGATAATTGTCGCAGAAACTCTCTGATAAAGTCTAAAAATAATAACATGATATGCAATGGATATGATTCAGCACTGTAAGATAACAGGTTAAATTCAATTAAAAAGATGTATACCAAGTCCTCTATGAAGTCTAAGAAGTGTTCTGGCACCATTAACGGAGTTTGGTTTTTCAAGAATCTTGTTCTCCTTCTCGTGATTTATCATTTTCTTAATAGTAGCATAATTCTCCTCGTCCTGGACTCGCAACTCGTGGAGGACATCAATCTTCTCCTTCAAGTCAGAGGAGACAAAACTGAAGACACTTCCCATAAGCTGGAAAAATCTGTATGGATTCAGAGCTGCTTGTATCGTACTAGTACTTCACAGTACTCCTATCATAAATAATTTCTGATCATTAACGCAATGAATAAATACTATTACTGCGTTAGGGACATGTAAATTTCATTTATTTTCTTTATCTTTAGGACAGCTGTCATTCACGCAAGCTAAGTTGAACAACTTACGTTCTTCAATCCTATGAATTCTCTTACTTGTACAGCTCGTTGTAAGCGTCCAGGTACGCCTTGATATCGACGTCCTCATCGTGCAGAAGAGCCCGATCAAAATGGTCGTGTACCATTCTCAGATCAAAATATGACATTTCACCAGCTTCCGCCATTTTCTGTATTGTTCTTTACGTTAACCTGCTTATCATTAAACTGTTGCTTATTCGTGCTTCATACTCGTTGAGCACATTCGATGCTAGCGACACGTAGGGGCGATGCCATATATTACAAAATTGCTTGAAATTGCATGTCGCCCCGATCACTGGAAATTCACCGGAATTACAAGTGCTGTATATAAGGACCGTGGGTCAGACCTGACTTGGTAGGTCCTCTGGTGACTCTATTGTCAAACGATAATCAGGAACTCAAAATTTATGTACTCACCAGATAACATTATACAACATTCTGATCAAGCAACGGTACAAGCTTTATAAGAAACAATCTGTTATCCTTTGATTTAGACAGTGTTCTAGCAATACAGCCAAAAGTCTTACATGTTCTTTGTACAGAATTTGTAAATACTTCTTGGATACTCAATAATCGACATAGATTATAATAAACTATATAATGAATATTGCATTTAAATAATAGGTTACAAATGTACAAGGTATATACATACGCATAATTTAAAACACACCACTTAACAGTATTGATTAAAACGCCATTATCTGTTTCGTAAGGTTTTTTTTGTTTAGGAAAATTTAGGCGTTATCAGGGATTTTCAAGACTTCTCTTATATAAATTCTGTGACAAAGATCTTTGTAAAATCAGGTGCAGATCCACCGATGTCATGCCTGCAGAGTTCTCCATTATCCAGATAACTGATTCCAGAGTTGATCAGAATATTCCTGAGGCTCTCCATAGAGATATTTGGCAATCTGGATTCAGGAATAATCTTGTCCAGGTCATTCATTGAATAACCTGGTGACATTTTCTTCTTTAAACGATACGAGTGAACAATTGGTCTTGTGTCGATCTTGATCTTGCTCTTGTCAATGATGGAACCATTATCAATGATCTTTGGAGTGAAGGATCTCATGTTTGTGGTGATGTCACTTGTCCTCTTAGCTGGAAGCAACTCTATCTGTAAATAAGAAATTAGATCTGAACGAGGGACTTTATTGATGGCTGTACAATAATTATTTTATCCTTTACAGTTATAAATGCAATCACCTTAGTCTCCTTACGCTGATAAAATTCAAAATCATCATTGGCTACTGTCGTTACTGAACAACAACTGCGACTCCTACTTCTGCAAGAGCTGATAGTATCGTCATAATCAGGATTATCAGTGCAACAGCTCTCATCATCCGAGGACTCATATCCACATTCCTGTTCCTGAATCTGATCCCTGTTTCTGGTAATATCTCTCTTCACAAATGTTCTGGAATCTTTAGGATACCTCTCATAATCCAAACTCTGATTTCTACGTAAAATCCGTTTCTCACTGGTAGGTCCTCTCATGTAATCTTGATTTTGACTACGACAGGATTCAAAACGTCCCTTCATATTGCTGTGCTCCAGATCATTGAGATGCTCCAAATCCAAGAGGACATTACGCATCCGGTTCCCAATGGATTCCTCACGTATCTCTTCTAGGCTTCTGGCAAAGTTACGCCTGTCCGGTTCCTCCAATTGAACAAGGTTCTCCATATTCTGTCCAAAGACATCAGTACTTCCAATTTTCCTCTTGGTACCAAATTCAAAATTATCATTAATCCGTATCCGCGGAATTTGCTGCTGCTGTTCACTCGTCATCTTCGTGGGCTCCTGTCGCGGCTCGAAGGTTGAACTTGTAAAGGATGTCAGCTCCGCCGGAAGTGATGCATAAGCACTCTCCTCATTTACCGATTGGGATCTGGGATAGTGCTGTACCCCCATGGTAATAGTACCTGTCCTTCCTGTAACGCGAATCGAACGTTCACTCAAGCTTGACTACCATTTTCTTTCATTCTCTGTCCCCTTAGCTCATTCAGCCAATCATTTACCTCGATTCTGATGATTGTGCAATCTGCCGTAGAGACTTCCGTTAGTCAGAGGAAATTTCAGACCGTGATTAAGATTGAGCTGTAGCTTATACTCAGCATCCTGCTCGAAGTGCCTAAATTTCCCATCGACACCAGCGTGGGACAGTTTCCTGGCATGATCCTGCTTCGTGTAGACCCTGGCAACGTAGCGGCAAAACATTCTATCAAAAATGGCAAGGAAGACCGGAAGTAAGGCATCCTGAAGAAGAGGTAGCCAGGTGGCGAGATTCTGCGTGCTGCAGAAGCCTCTCAGTAGATCTGGTTTTACGGATACAACCTGAATTAACAAAAAAGAAAGATGATACAGACCATCCTTATTTCTGCAAAAGAGAAAGAGTGATAGGGAAAAAGAGATAAAAAAAAGAAATCGCCAGGAACGCGATACTCAGCGAAACCAGAAAGGTTTTCGCTTTCATAGAAAAAATCTTGTCTCTCTTCTTGTCCTCCTCGTTCAATAACTCTAGAACGCCATCGCCCTCTCTCTTTCTATTTCTCTCTTACACTCGATATCCACACCTACACGAGGTTCTTATAATTTCGATTTCATTTGCTCAATTACATCCTATTGCTAATTGGGCGAGCGTCATGCAGAAAACGCTACGGACTGTGAAGTATATAATAATGCTCGTTACGTTTAGACGAGCCACGCGAACGGCACCACTGGGCGAGCAAAACTCCACGTTGGCTGACCAATTTGCGGCTTCTTAGTTGGAATCACTAAGCACTACTCTTACGTGGTAGAACTTTCAATTTTACAAGACGCCAAACTTGTGAACACGAGCACCATAAGCAACCACGCAGTGAAAACACCTGGCTGCGCTTTCAAAACCGTGTTTATCGGCCGTAACTACGTTTGCTCTACTCAACTTTACTTTTCAAAGTTTCCTGCAAGTCCAAATCGCAATATGCGAGTAACACCAGCTTCGTTGCTTCGAATATTTTCTATTTCCAAAACAATTTAGTACACTAAACCGTTCTTAATTCATTTCAATGGATGGATATCTTGCTACATCACTGTTACCTACCCGTTATCGTTTTATGCTCGAATAGTCACTAGTAATCTTGATGCATTACGAAATGTCTTGGCAATTTTGCTGTGCCACAATAACAACGACAAAAGGTAAAAAAAGAAATAGAAAATTTTGTTGGTAAGTAAGAAGAGTTTGCTCACTACAGAAAAAATAATTCATTACCAAAACCGGCAGATGATTGAAGACGTAACAGACAAAAAGGATGCTGTAGACCGTGGAGGAACCTGTGCATTCATCCACCTGGACTTTTTGCTTCCTTAGACATGCTCTGCTATTCGTGGAACCGCTTGTGCATGAGATATTGGATGGATCCCAGTTATGAGGATGACATTCGAAAGCGCCCGAAGAGTTCTTGGAGCTCGTTTCGGACAGGTCCGAGACAGACTTCAGTAGCTCTCCCTTTGGCTTGTGAAAGGCATTCCTCAGGATGCTCACCAACAGTCCCAGGACGGATGTCAGGATCAAAAGAGCTTTCAAGGAGTTGAGAAATATTCCATACTTCACCGAGATCTCATGCGCCAGGAAGACGCAAATGTCTGGCTCAAAATTGAGGACGCCAGTGACGCCTATGCAGGCACTTATCACGCTCAAACTGACCAGATGATACTTTAGATGATTTTTGGTAAAATTAATATTATTCTTCTCAATCACTGAGAATATGGCGATTGTCGTCAGTGTCAATTCCTGCAGTACGCTGGATGTGTTCAATATCCACACCAGGGTGGAACAAAGTTCTACAGATAAATAGATAAAAATAATTATATTCTAATAACTACATTAAATTTCAATTAATTTTTATAAAATCTATTTCAGGTATCCTTCATACAAATACCTCCAAAATGATTGACTGGCTTGATGAGAGTCAGTATTGCGTACAGCAGCAGCCCCAGCTGATGGGCTAGACTCTCTGACAGGACTGCGACGACCAGGACGTCTATACGTCTCTTCGACGTGGACGGCTGGTTCTGATAGATCAGTAGAGACCAGGATAACAGCAATATGCAGATGGGCGAGCCAACGCACGTGGCCAGCCATTCGCCTACCTCGCTGCGCATCTCTGTTGAGAAAAGATCAGTAATAGTAACATAGTCTGATTATTCCAAGATCTTACTATAGCTGTTTCTTTAACAACCAGATCAAGGACCGGTTGAGAATCACTGCCATAACAATTTTTTATCAAGTCGGCCAGTTTCGAGCCATTGTCTATAAGATTTTCGTCGAACGTCCTGAGAGGAATTTTTGAATTTTCTCTGTGTATACCGCCAACAATCCTGATTACTGTAATCGAGTCAGTTATACGCATACGGTTCTCCACGTGCATCAGATGATTATTAAGACACCATTTTCCATCCTCTATATTGGTATTTCAGAAAAAATCGGGTCGCCGTCATTTGCAAACCGTTCACTGTCAAGTGAAAATTGCAGAAAGCCGGAAGCTATACGCTGCGCTTCCGGAAATGAAGGTCGAAGATCGCTCTTACGGGAGACGATGAGGATATTTTCATGTTCTTTTTATGCGTATACTATAGGTATGCCATTCGATATATATATAGCTTTTGTATATACAGATCATATATACATTCCGCATCCATACTTCATTACATTTAGACCCTCCTGTGCAAGTGGCACTGCAACTTTCTATTCGGCATGCCAACCGCACTCGCAATGGCGCTTGAGTTGATATCGGTGAGAGGAAAAGAAAATGAGGGATCAAAAGAGCTGAAACCGCGTCTACGTGAGATCTCCGACAACAGTAACCTGTCTCTCCTTACACTCTGGTGTCCTGAAATTCAAGAATTCAAAGTGTTACAAAGGTCGACTTAAGAACTGAGGATCTTGACAGAATTTCTACCCCATAAATCCTCCACGTCTCACAGTACAAATATACTGCCATTATAAGATTTTTTATAAGGTAACAGTAATTCCGATTACAGTCACTATCTTTTATATAATCCATTTAATCTTTTTTAGATTCTGATATCAGCACAGATCTATGTTAAACCATACTGGCATGTTTTCAAAGTCAGTTTCGCGTAGACAACATACATAAACACCCACACGTCAGTCATGCAGTTTGAATGGGTTCTAGGAAATCTCAGGAGTCCGCGACAATAGTACAGGGACAACTACAGTACCCTGTAGAGTGACCTGGTAATAAAAGAAGAAGTAAAAAAACTGTGACACGGCCCGGAACGGGCCGCTCGAGTTGCTACATCGCGGCCAAGCCTGAAACCCTAAGCGCGAGACAGACAAATCCCGCAACTCTTCTGCTACCTAGAGTTGCACACCGCGTATAGTAAACTATACCTTAGTTAGATATTTGTGGTAGTATATCTATTTGGTATACTTGGTTGGAAGCAATACAAGTATCGGTAATACACCTATAAAGGACAGATTCACTATTTATATGTATGTAACGGTGCAGTTATCCTATACCATATTAATCTGTACTATATTCGGTATACGGGTATAAGTATATAACTCGTTATAAGTATAGTATAGTATAGGATATATAACGATGGTATGCGGGAAGGTAGCATTAGCGATAGAACACGGACTGCAGGCAGGCGTGTCGCTCGATTAGGTAGGAATGCTGAAAGGTGTAGAGGGGACCAAGGTCGAGAGAGAAGGTGAAGATAAAAAAAGGGTCGAAGGTAAGACGAACGACGAGATTGATGGAATCTCGTGAAAAACAGTCAAAAGCCCGATGAACCAGAAAATTCAAAATTCTAGACACTCGTCTTCCCATTTAAAAAATATTGCGTCGATTTCTCTTCCGCATTTTTTCCTTGAGAGAGAATCTCTTAATTTATTATCCGTGCAATATGCCGGACATTCTCCGTAGAAATTTAGCTGGTCGCTTAATACGTTATTAATAGTTGCAGAAAAAGGCCGATAAATTTCACAGGAGCAACACAAGATGTTATAAAATCGTATATACCAAAAGACGCCCCATGAGAATTTCAGAATGATATTTTATCCAGAATTCGAGAGATCCTCAGGGTATAACGGGTGTTAAACGTAGAACCTGCTTGGAGAGCGTGTAATCATCAGCAAAACTTGCTCTCTCTCTCTCTCCCTCTTTCTTGTTTCTCTTCTCTTTCCTTCGTACACGCCTAATTGGTGAGACGACTAATTGCGAATTGCTGAATCCCTCTGTACTTTATATACACGCTTAATACAGTACGACATGTAAAACAGTAGTATCCATTGAGTAGTTACATACGTAAAATATTTCGCATAATAAAAGATATACTATACAAGTAATTCAGTGTATGATAAAGGCGGAAATAACAATTGCACGTGTCTATATATGTATCCATGACGTGAGGTACGCAATACGCATTCAGATCCATATAGGTGGTTAAGAGAGAGAGAGAGAGATAGAAAGACAAAGTGAGAGCTACCTCATAACGAACCCAGGGAACGAAATTACGTTTATGACTATGACCTTTATCCAATTAACACACTCGTCGTGAATTAGTGGGCGAGGGATGTATTTGCGGACTACCTAGTTATATAGTTATCATTCGTACAGAAATTCTTGTCAGAAATTTCATCCAAAACTTCCATGGACTGTGATGATTACCTATTGTGGTTACACTGTATTATATGTTATATACTTAGATACAGTATATGTTACAATATAATATTGTGTATATAATACCCGTCTAGGGCAGATCGAGCTCTTATGTCTCTTACAGCTAACTCGGTCATGTGAAACTCGCTTCCTCGATCAGGACTCTTTCTCCTATAGAACATGGAGGATGACGGTGTCGATACTTCGTTTTTTTTTTCTTTTCTTTACCCTGCTTCATTCATTTTTCTATTTATTCTTGCAGTTTTATTACATTTGAGTCTGTCTTTGATATCCTCATTCTTGGGACACACCTTGGTATGTTATTCGCAACGTAATCTGTCGTTGGATAGATTAAGAGAATTGGCCTTGAATTTTTACGAGAAAAAAGCGTGTATTACATGTTTTATTTATTTCTTATTGTTGCAGGAGAAACCATGTCGAATACTCACCGCGTTTGCGTGCTAATAACTTGGACGAAGATTTTTATAAGATTCCATGAAATTCCAGTTCATTTTAATGGTTCGATGTAATTAACAAGATTGAGTTCTTTTTATCCTCTGGTTATTCCAAGAGCGATATCGTCGCGACACTGGTTCACCTCTGCATCCTCTTGGTCGTCCCTTTGCCGATGGGAACGACTCGCATCCTCTTCTTGTGATTCTTCTGGCTACCTCTTTTTCTGTCTCTTCGTCCTCTTTCAGAAACTCTAGCCGGGACGCTCTCGCACCCGTGTATTTCGAGATCAGAAAGCCCGGCGCCGCGACGCTTTTAACGTCACTAACAGCACGCAACTGCATCCGAACTTCTCTGAACCCAATTTACACGCTGGTCCTCAACTAAGCGCAAGGACGGTACTTATAGTTATACAGAGAATCACGATTGCACTGGTAAAGATTAGTATTCAATCAATTAACGGTTCGAACTCGTATGGGAATACACTTTAAAATAAATCATTTCGTTGTGTTCTACACTGCACGACGAAGTTAAAAAATTGAATGGAAAATTTTGAGACTGTCAGAACGTTTTAAAAGAATTGTCAAAAACTTTACAACAACTTTCGGCAACTCTATTGCGTACAATATGGATCACCGACTTTTGTTATACCTGCCGCGTATCCGTTCACAAAGGAAATTCTTCGGTCACATTCTGACTGTGATTTTTATGTATTTTGTAAGCTGCTCTTAATTATCAACCGTCACATTGCACTTGAATAATTAGTATATTTGTACAGATGCTATCAAAGGACATTCGACACTTTCTTCGTGTTAAGTGAGAAATATGAAACTCCTGAACACTCCTACCGCGTACGTATCCGCACCGGCACTGGCCGCTTACTAGAATACATTTGGGTCAGCAGCACAATGTAGCATAGCAGAACCCATAGTATAG
>JARQSV010000587.1:154536-187013 GCA_030142285.1 Calameuta idolon | reverse complement strand
CCGCACCGGCACTGGCCGCTTACTAGAATACATTTGGGTCAGCAGCACAATGTAGCATAGCAGAACCCATAGTATAGTGCGTTTCAGGAATACTGTAGTCTGGGATGCTATAGTCGACTATAGTGAGCTATAGTTTATGTATCCCTGCCATTAGGTGAATGCATAACCCGAACTGTATATAATAGGAACCATAGAAACCGTACAAAAGGTATGGGCCTCATTTTAGTGTCTCTATTTTGGTCAAAATATTTTTCTTTTTCTGATACAGAGAACTTCCTGCTATGCGAAAATAGAGTATCGTCTTTTATATCTCTTATTTGACAACGATACAGGAAAAAGAGAAAGACTCACAATCAGAGAACAATATTAATTCTACTTAAATAGTAGTTTTCATATTTTATTAATAAGCGTCAAGGACATGCAAATCACTTGTGTTTAGAATCTAATGATCTGTGATATCATGGATTTTAATCCAAATGCTGGCATCTGACCTCAGCCTATAAATGGTAAATTTTCTGTAGGGGATCGATCCACAATCCTTGTAAATTGACTGATAATTTATTACAGTCCCTTAGAATGTTCTTGATCGTTTTTAATTCACGCTATGTTGAGAACAGTAAACTTCCTGCTTTCTATTCGTGGTTAACAATTTTTTTAATTTAAGACCGCGCGCATTATTTTCAGCATTCACTCTTAATAACAGTTTGTTCATTTTTGCTATTAGGATCTCAGGCACAATGTATCATCTCAGGATTTATAATACTTGGTCACACGTGGCTTTAGTTCCACGTATTTCGAATAGTCTAATCGTAGTACAGCGAAATTGCGATTAACAAAGACTCGCCGGAAGGGATGTGCGCTTCCGCGAAAGAGAATTGGACAGATGGACGGTTTTCCGGCTTGCTTCTGACGTCCATTATCATTGATATCCCAAAGGTCCACCATTCTGCATCCCTCTTTACTGAATTAGACATAATAAATATTTGAAGATTGACCCAGGCACTTTTTTATATTACACTTATTATACTTACACTTTTCCAAGTCCAAAACAAAGAACTTCTTCGAGTACTACATAATCAACTTGCATACTTTTAAGAATATCATACACCGATGCCAAATCTTTTCTACCAAAAATTTGATAGACATTGATTGTACGTTCCCTTAAATGAAAAAGCAGAGTCCAGAACTGGTTGTCTTAGTTGGCATTAATTAATACATACCTCATCTCCTTATCCTCATAATAAGGATTATTTACAATTGGTCTTCCAGTTGATAACATAAGATTAGCCATAAGTGACATCTTCCCAGCAAAGGCTGCTGTCTTGGGCGTATTCTCTTTTATCCATTCAAAAAGTTCCTCCTGCTCTACATTACTGTATTCACCTGTAAACCAAGAGAAATATTTCAAAAGGATCCTGACGATAATAACGTAGTTTGACATTACCAATAAATCCACGTTCCTTCTGGAGATTCTTTACTCCGTGGTACGCCATCCCGGCTAATAATAGAAACACTAATGCACCACGTACGTTCTCACTCCTTAAACCAACCTTCTCCAGATACTTTTTATTAGACACAGTGCCAGCAAAGAGACAAAGATGTGGTGTCATGAAGAGTTTTAGTCGCATTATGAAAACTGCCATTAGAATAAAAGCACCAGTCTGCAAGGCATTGTAGGCTACGTCGGCCTCCACACACTTAAGATAATTTTTATTTATCCTATAATTTCTGTACCAGCTATACACTATAAGGAACCCAGCAAGAATTGCGGTTGGCAGGAGTAATGTCTTCACAATGATCTCATAGGTATCATACTGAAGAAAATCAAACTCCACTGAACAAGTGTAAAGTAAGGTATGGAAGTCTTTGTAACCAGTCAACTTAGACCTAAGGATATTGAAAACATGGGCATCGTCCATTGAATCTAAGAGGTAGAATTTTAATACACGTGTTAATACGACTGTCCCGATCATCTCAAGGAGTGACAGCTTGCTTTGGTCCAGAAAACGTGACACTTTGCTCAGCAGGAAGGCACTGATGTCGTTGCATATGAGAAGGCACGCGTACAGAGAGCAAACGAGGAACACATTCTGTGTTATGATGGCCACGATAACCAAAGGCAACATGTGCATGAGAATGATGTTGGAATACAATTCCTTTGGAAGGATCATCAGCCACTTGAGAATTAGTAAGGCTATGATCTGAGTTGTGAATACAAATTGTGAAAATTGCCAGGTAAGAAGACTTAGCAGTGTTCCGATAAATATTCTCTGTGAAACGAATAGACATTTTAATTATTCGTTTGCGTGCAAATCCATTATGATTATTTCAGTTCTGAAAACTAACCAAATAAATTTTGTCACGGCATGGATGTTTTATCGTCCTTTGTCCTGTTCGGTAGTCTTTAATAGCTACTGTAACGCTGTACATTTGAAAGAGTAATGCTGGGTAAGCAAAACTTTCACGTAACGGCGGTGTCCATTGTACTCTTGTACACTCATTATGATTATAAAAGAAGCAAAGTATTGCAATTGTTCCACCATAGACAGAATCACTAAGACAACATCCGTATAAAAATAATATTGCACCTGTGCATGCTGCACAGTACCATACTATCTCTAGATAAAAGTAAACAGGCACTGCTAAACCTTCACAGCTTGTCACTGGTGGTAAATTATCTCCTCTCTCTATCTGAAATTCATTACAGAGTCAATAATTTTGTCTTGATCCTGTTTGGACATCCTGTAGTAAAGTAGGAAAACTTACTTGCCAGCACTGTTGCTTAGATAAAAGTCCAAGAGATTTTGCCACATGAAACAAGTAACCAATGATAATCTACAATAAAGACAAGATACTGTAACATCATTTGCTCAAACGCTAAACTAATAAATAAATGGAAAAATTACCTCAGGATACAAATTATATTTCTTAGATGCATCTATCACGTTAGGATACTCTGTTAAATTATCTCTGGTAATCCTTGAGAAACCTTCCATAAAATTCTTTGACTCGGATATTGTTTTATAATAGGAATAATACATCCCCTGAAACAAAACTATAAATGTACTTTATTTCAAATAAAAAACCCTCACAAAGAAACTGCTATACTGTACCATCTCTGTTCTGAAAGACATTTCTCTTTCAATTTCTGACAAATGGGAAAAGTGTCTGTCATTTTCAAAAAGCGTAGATACGTGCCACTGATGTAAAACTCCGAAACCAAGAGCTGTCAAAGCAAAACTAAATATTAGGAATTTCAAAACGGAACTTTAGTTAGGACTACATATGCATCCTCAGAATATGATACTGATAAAGAAAACAAAGAGTCCACACCCAGAAAATATATGGCTAATCTGTAATAAATACTCGAAGGTTCTTTCACGTTTTTATCTATTGGTTTTCGTTTACGTTCACTCCCGGTACGTTCACCCTTCGCCGCCATACTTAAGCATAAACACGTGACGATATTCCTTTGATTTTCTTGCCATTACTGCATCAAAGATGCAGCCACGAAGAGATGGTTGCGGCACACAGGCGCACCACGAACGTACAGTACATTTCATTCTACAAAATGTATTAATCATATATACTTTACAAATTCAAACGAAGAAACAACATTTTTTCCCTAATTTTCTTTTTTTTTATTCTATACCACAAACATTGTTTACAACGCCCAGAGTAAATGTAACCTATTTTTACACGCTGCTGCCGGATATTTGTGGTCTTACACTACTTTTTTTAATTGCTAATGAATCAGTCGCTTGCCGTACATTTAATAAGATGTATACAGTTATCACGTAGGGTAAACTTTAATTTAAACCATTATTTGAACTTTGTAATACTATATTGGATCAATTCAATATTCATATGTGTTGTCAGTGATACCAACTGTGTGCTGCAACGTCCATGGTCTTACAGCGTGCTCCAAAAGATACAGAAAATATGTATAGTCAAGGATTAAAAGACAGAGTGGCGTATATTACAGATTATTGTTACTCTATTTTTAGGTAGAATAACGTAATTGCGAATATTTGATAGACTACTGTGATATTGTTGATCGACGGAAGAAAGTCGCGATTAAAAATTCGAACGCTTGTCTTCTCGAGTGGTTCCTAGATTTCTTTGTTATTTTAGTCTTTTTTTTTCAAACCCGATAAACGCGAAAATCTCATCAATTATCGCACAGTTGATTACTTAATCTAATTAATTGTGAAGGACAAAAAATGATGCGAAAAGCGTGCAGTCTTTTACGCGGCTCTGTGAGTATACGTATTATGAGATTCCCTTAAGCTGTACATAACCTCAAAAATGTATACTTTAGGAATCTGTACGGAGAACTTGCGCTAGAAGTTTAAATTTAGTACCAGTCGTCATTGAGCAAACTGGACGTGGTGAACGTGCATATGATATTTATTCCAGATTACTTAAGGAAAGGATAATATGCCTTATGGGACCAGTAAGTGCGATCTGACCCAAATTTTATGTTAGTCTGAATTTCATTGATAAGGATTTATTTTCTTCCATAGATCACAGACGATGTATCATCACTGGTTGTTGCTCAATTATTGTTTCTTCAATCAGAGAGCAGTAAGAAGCCTATTCATATGTATATAAATTCACCCGGTGGTAGTGTCACAGCAGGTCTTGGTATCTATGATACTATGCAATATGTTCTTCCTCCTGTTGCTACCTGGTGCGTAGGACAGGCTTGCTCAATGGCAAGTTTACTATTAGCTGCTGGTGCTCATGGTATGCGTCATTCACTTCCAAATGCCAGAATCATGATCCATCAACCTTCTGGTGGAGTGCAAGGACAAGCAACTGATATTCAGATACAGGCAGAAGAGATTATCAAACTCAAGAAACAAATTAACAAGCTCTATGTTAAGCACACAGGACTGGATCTGCTGAGGATAGGTATGTCACTTAAAACGATTCATTCATTTTGTTCCAACTAATCTAATACAAATTTTATAGAGAATAGCATGGAGAGAGATAAATTTATGAACCCTACTGATGCCAAGGAATTTGGAATAATAGATAAGGTACTCGAACACCCTTTACAGGAAAGAGAGGAAAGTTCGTTGTCAAATATCTTGACGGAGAGCACTGTTGGTAGTACAGCACCAGCATGAGTTATATGTCACCATTGTTAAACTCGCAGTAAACAAAACGTATGATACTATAAAAAATTTGTATTAATATTAAAAAAAATAATATTTAATAAACATCGTTATAAACCCTAATTTTTCTTGTATAAATGCAGTCAAGCAAAGTATAATACGGTCGTGCTTATTCTGAACAATTATATATTGCGTGTATAATATTTTTCAAATATTTTTTCCGTTTATAGTAAAAATTGCAAGTCCATAACATAAGCACGTATACGACTAACAGACGCGATGCGTCCATCCCGGGCGCGTTACGAAAATTACTACCAATGCTTCAAAAGTATTCTTTCTCAGACGTATATAGATAAATAATGACACGGCATTGCTAACAGTACTGGCAGTAAATTTTGGAACGTAACCCTGGTTTTATAATACAGGTCGTTCCAATTTGAATATATAAATCAGATGACAATTGTCAAATATCACGAGTGCGTTTTAGCAGAAGGAGTCCTGTATAAATATTGCATTATCGTATTGACGATCGAGTGAAACTTGTTGCGACGCAAGGACATCCATACTAGAATTTAATATGTACATAAATAAATTTGATATATTTAGTGCCGACATCTAGACGCATAACGATCCCGATCGTAAGCGTGTCCGTCGCGGCATGGAAGCTAATAGCGATCTATCGAACGCAATACAAGGCCAAGTGGCAAAGAGCTCTCTGACCAGGACGGCATTATCGACGGTCCCTGGCCGCGAAAAAATAATAATATTAAGGCAAGTAAGATCACGATAACGACGAGGACGTCGTCGTCTTTCTGGACTTCTGTTACAGGTAGTCCATTTTTTAATAACTCTCTTTCATTCAGTTGGTATCGACCTGAGGAATGACCACAGGAATACCTGAGCGGTCTTATTGAGGACACACTTGTGCATGCGCCAGCATCAGGATGTCCTTCTTTTCTTTAGGAAATCTAAGTTCGCGACCTGCTAGGCGAGCGGTTTCTAATTCTCTCTCGGCCAGCGCTAACTCCATGGCGACGACGCCACCGCCGCTCTCATGCTCCCTGGCTACCCAATCTAGAGCCATTTGACTGCGCATGTCGTCATCCAGAGCACGGTGACTGTAATGTGCTACAACTTCTTGTCTGCTGCATTGTCGTTCTCGCATTGCTTTCAGGGAACCGTTCCAGTGAAGGAGTTGGAAGACCGTCATCAGTTCCTGAAACTCTAGCATCGTCCTGCCGCGATTACACTCCAGCATGAACCGGAAGGCACCGATACCTGTGTTTGGATCTTCTTTCTCGTCGCCACTTCCCTGATGGATATAAATAGAGAACTTTGTTACAGAAGTATTTATATTTTTACTTAGGGTAAATCCATTTGCAAATGAACACCTTAAGAAACGCTTTCAGTGAATGAATATGAGTGTTAAAATCACTATATATGGATATAACTTATGTGAGTGTGTCCATTTTCTGGTGTCTGTCCATTCACTGGTGGAGTTATTCTACTCGTTCGTGTAAGGATGATAGTCTATACCTGACCGCCGACTCCGTTAGGCGTTGAGGACGGCTTGGCAAAACTGGCCCTAGCTTCAGCTACAGCCTTCTCAATGAAGTCATCTGTTATTCTCCGGGATGGATGTTCATTAAACACTGAGTTCATCAGGGCAATTTTTGCTGCTGATCGACGTGCTTCTGCCTTCGTCGGACAATTTTGGAAACTACCAAAGCAAGAACCTCCAGGTAGTGTCACATAGCATACATATGGAGGACTCGCACCTGGTACAGATTCATAGATGACAAGTGCTCCATTTCGCAGCTCTGTACCTCGACTCTGCTTCATTTGCCAGAACTCCTGCAGTGCCTCCACCACATTCACTAAGAAGCAGAGAAGATAGTTTAGGAACACTGTATTTGATAATTTTTTATTATCGTACCTCTCCCATAACCTTGCGTGTGCTTCGCAAAACTGTTCACCACAGCATCTACTGCTTCACGCAACACTTGCTTGGCTTGTGCATCCACCAATCCTCCTGCAACACCCATGCTCTCTGGGACACGAGACTTTGTCTTAGCTGGCATCACACCCTGCATCACCCACTCGTTCAGCAATGCCCAATCATCTACCCTAAAATCCCACATTCCGTTCTATTCCTGTTACACATTGGCGACAAAATTAAAAATAAAACTTTCAAATTTGCAAGAAATAATATTACCAAGAGCATCCAGAGATTATGTTAATCTTTATATATCACAAAAAACTGCATGAAATAATTATACTCCAATCCTAATTACAGCAATAACACCTCAAAAATGCAAAACTTTCAATTAGTATTCTAATTGCACCTATAATAACAGTAAAATTAGAAACCTTAAACACATTAATTTTCTTAATCCCGCAGCATCTCAAACAAAGACATAGAGGTGACATGAAGAAATATCCTGAACTCACATAACGCGAAAAACGATTTTTGTCTCGCTATAAGAATATACGAATGAAGGAGAAAAAGACCATTCCTATATCAATAATATAATTGTAAAGAAACAAATCACAAGTAACAAATAAACATAGAAGTAACAAACTAATTAAAACAATGAACAGTTTTAATAATGGATGACTCGAGGTTTCACAAAGGTAAGATCCCTCTATCCCGGGTGTCATTTCTAAAGTTATTAACAGTACGTACCCAAAAGGGTGTCGTGGAAGTTCGGTTGTCCTCAAGGTAGACGCACCTGGTATCCCAGGTATTCTCTTGCACGTATAAGAACGAAAGCTTCGTCTGGAAGTGAAGTCTCAAGACAGAGGGTAACAAGAGGCAGCTATTGAACTCTCCGGATGACGACACCAGAGAGAGTATCGACAGGAGGAAAGTAGAAGCCGATGTAGGCCCACCTGCAGAGAGCCGGACGGTCAGGAATTCGCGTAAATTAGTCTGCGATCGTTGCAGCGCGCGTTGCGGGATCAAATTGCAAGACACATATAACGCGTTTAATGGCCCCCGGACCACTGACGATTTCCAGAAAACCAGGGCCGACTAGCACTAGGACAGGTACCCTCAGTCACCTAACACTGGACCACCTTATATTGAATGGTATCATCGTGGATAATTCCTGTAACATACTAGGATTCAATACCAAATGATGTATCAGACTTGATTATTGCCTGGATACGGCAATTGGAAGTAACCAGGATTGACTTTTCATCTTATTTTTTATTTAGTCTCCCGTAGGAGACAGATCCTCGTTGTACCTGTAGCTTCTGCCATATCAGAAGGCATTGTCCTCTCAAGATATTCTCTAGAGAGAGAGACAGAGAGAAGAAATAAAAGTCAAAGACTACATTTCTGCCTCGAGCCAGCCCTGCATCCCAGCAGTGGTTCTCCATACAGTCATGTTCTCCAGATGGATCGGTAACCAATCTACCTGCCTTCCTCTTTTGATTCTCACGCGATTCGGAAGCCAAAGAGTAGTGGGACGTGTATATACAAGAGAGGTGACATCGACGAGCGGGTAGAGCATATTACAGAATCCCATAGCATTAAATAATACTTCGATCTAGAGTAACATCAGAAGTGTTTGAATTTCGTCAGCGCCGTTTAGCGGAGGTTTCTTTAAACTGTTACGATAACCTACATATGGTAAAGTAGATAACTATATATCCAACATTGTCTTAGTATTTCTATATTTTCTAAATAAATAATTTTTACTTCTCCGTCCTTCACGAATTCATCGATCTTTATAAAAGCTTAGAGCATAATTTCTATGATTTCTGATTCCAAGGAGTTGCCGCCATTCTCATCTTCCCAGGCGTATCTAATACGTGGCAGGACGTCCTTTGACGTTTACCGCTCAGTAGGAAGGGGCGAGGAAGGGGGCGATTTACGCGCGTACGTTTCCCGCGTGGTTGACCTGGTGTGAGTTCTCACGTACGAGAACGATCAGCTGAGCGCCAGCTGTGCAATACTCTAGCGGCCAATCGCATTAGCGTCTTAACCAATGGGATTCAGCCTCGCCGCCGGCCATAGCCTATCGATGCACTACCGGTCTGCTCCCGCTGCCGCTGAAGCTTATTATTGCTGGTGCTGCTATTCAGTGTGCGCGTATCTCCCGCGAAATGAGAATGCCAACGTCAATAAGCCTATAATAATCACAGCAAACTTTTATTTTAACTGTTTCCCTGGTTACCCAAGCTCAACCTAATTGTGTCCGGATAATTCCTCAGTGATTTATGTGCGAACAATCGTGAAAACTAACTGTAAAACTGCTGGTGTTCGTAAACTTAAGTGACGGGTGTTTGCTGTCCAGCACGCGCCAGACCTCATTCCTTTCTGGTAGATTTGTGCAATATTTTTTTACAAGATTTGCACTTTTCACGTTAAGCCACGCTCCAGGGGATTGCAAGAACCTTTTGCGAAGTGAACAGGTGGACATTTGTGAGACAAAAAAAGTATTTCTGTGGAAAAATTGGGAAAAAGTGTCAAGCGTTGCGAGTGCTACGTCGGCGTGGCAGTGTCATACGGAGAGGGTTATTTTACGTGGATTTTCATGAAGATTTATAGTATTATTGAAGCCGATGGATGGATAGAAGTCCGTTAGGACTCGGCGGGAAATCTGGGAAAATTTTGGTTCTTTTGGAGGTTATGTTATGTGTATAGAGGGCGTGACAGTGGCAAACTGCAAGCAGGGGTTGGTCGTCTTTTCGCGCGCTAGACTCCCGCGCTTCGAGAGCGCGCCCCTACATTTTCGCGGAAAAATTTCACTCTGTGCGGTTTTTAAGGACTTGTCGAGTCTTCCAAATTCACAGGAAGATTTATCGAAGACTTGGGCGCAATCAGATTTATTAACGGCTTTTTACAGCGAGTCAAAATCAAGCCAGAGTACGTGCATTATGGCGAATGCTTGAGTGACCGTAAGCCTCGCGCGCTCTCACATTTTTTGGCTTTTTCCGAAGAAAATCTCATCGCGATTAGAGCCAAACTAGTGTGAAACATCTAGAAAAGTTCCCTTGTGTTTGTTAAACTAATTGAAAAAGCTCGGGCAGTTTTATGTATGCTAATACCAGTCCCGGAATTGCCAGCAAGATGCCACAGACTAGGTGGGTGACGAACATTCTATTTTACTTGACTAGCTCTTGCCTTTTCTTCATATTTTTCACTCCTTCTTTTCCTGGGTCTCATCAAAACGTTCATTAGCAATCGTGAGATACTTGGAGAATATCATTTTAAATAGTTTATCCGCTTTTTTGGGCGTATAACCTTTCCCAGGTGGGTTCTTCTTTTAAGGACTTTGCACGAGGGCTCCAAAATGTTCTTATCAGTTTCTATGTAGTTCATGAGGCCAGTGAAGAATAAGAATTGAGTTCATTGCTTCTGGACTATACTTTTTGTTGTTCAGGTCATTCAGGCAGCCTTGAAATTAAACCACGTACCTCGAGACATTCTTCTACTTTGAATGAAACGTGCATGTGTTTATAAGATTTGAGTAACATCTGTTGGAACCAAGGCTTTATTAACACCTTGTTTCTGGTGTGCTTAGTTTACAGGAGAAGCAACCATCACAGTTATACCTACAAGGAAGCAAACCAGCTTCACTTAAGCGGAAGAGACGAAATACAGAACTTTCTGAAGACTCAGAGAATATCTACCCCCCTAGTAAAATTCCAACCCTTGCTCACTCTCCTTATTCAGAGTCCTGCCACAGTGGGTCACATGCCAGTGATGGCTCACGTACACCGCAACAGCAATCTTCTCCCTTGAAGGAACAACAGGGACCGGCAACATGGTCAGAGCTCAGAAGTTCAACCTGTTTTCTAACTCCCTCAGCCTCTAGCAGTGAATCTAATAGACCAAGTCCATTGCCAACATTACCCTGGGCCGATGGATCTCAAGTGTGGGCCTTGATGTGTCTTGGTGACCAAAAAACTTTAACTCAAAGGGATCCTCAGATGTTTCAAAGGCATCCCACATTACAACCTCGTATGAGAGCCATTCTTCTGGATTGGCTGATTGAGGTGTGTGAAGTGTATAAACTCCATAGAGAGACTTACTACTTGGCCATGGATTACATAGACAGGTATCTGTCAACACATCAAAATGTACCCAAGAATCAGCTACAACTTATTGGCATCACCTGCTTATTCATAGCTGCCAAGGTTGGTATCATGTTATATGAAAAATCTTTAACGTTTCCACCAAAAAATCGCACAAGATTGAAACAAATATTAATTTTTCTACAGGTCGAGGAAATCTATCCGCCGAAGATCGCAGAGTTCGCCTACGTGACGGACGGTGCCTGTACCGAAGATGAAATCCTAGGCAAGGAGTTGATAGTTCTAAAGGGATTAGGCTGGAACCTATCACCAGTGACTGCTCCAGGATGGCTCAATATATACATGCAGGTCGAATCCGGCGATTGGTCCAGACCCAACACTTTCATCTACCCTCAATATGGTGGACTACAGTACTCCCAGGCAGCACAACTCCTAGATCTAGTGACCTTGGACGAGAGAAGCCTGAAGTTTCCCTATAGTCACTTGGCGGCAGCAGCAGTCTACCATACCCAAGGAAGAGAATGCGCACTACGTGTTTCTAGACTATCTTGGGAACAGCTGGCACCTTGTGCACGTTTCCTCAGTGCCTTCGCCAACACAGTCGCTGAAGAAGGTTCAGAGTTGCTGTTGCGATCGACTGTGCCTCCCGTAGAATCCCACAGCGGCTCCGGACTTCGTGCTTCAGTGCCAAACATCGTTATGGATGAGTCTCATCGTATACAGACCCACGTTGTCGACCTGAACATGCTTGAAAAAGCTCAACAACGGCTTGCTACTGAGGAGCTCACATTGGAACCAATAGAGCGGGAAACTAACCTCGACAGCGTAGCAAGTCCAAATCGTAGTGGCATCTTAACCCCTCCATCAAGTAGTCAAAAGAGCTCTCCAACTCCACCACGTTTACCACTTCAGTTACATCCTTATACATAACTCCAGTAGCAAAGGAGGCGAGAAAAGCGTCACTCCATTTTTGTTGTTGTAAAAGCCCTGTTGAACTCTAAAAAAAAGTCTATTTACAATGCGCGACAAGAAACTTCTGTGTCGCGCAATCACTCGGCCTATCAAGGATCGACTACCTTGAGGTATATCTATTTACTTCTCTCTGTTAAGACTCTGAGATGAGTTGTTATCCCGGCGAACGGTTCTAGCTCAGTGATTTCCGTCAATGACCTTCCCCCAGGATACTTAGAGAGACATGTACAACGTTGATAACATTACTTATTTCTATAGTGTATAACGCCCACGACAAACTGTTATCTTTTATAATTTCCCTAATTACCAGTGGTTTTCAAACCCTGGACGAGTTCGTCATGGCGCGTTAAACCATCAGGTCTGTAATCGTTCTTACCTAGGGATTGAGATACGACCTATGACGCAGTGTTGTCTCGCAGTGACTTAGTAATTTTTGTCCATAGGCGATAAGTTGTCTTTAGACATTAGACATTTAAAGTCCTACCATAGGATTAAGTTATTGTAACCCTTCCCCGTCGGCTTCATGCCAATTAGCATGGACTTGATCAAGTAAGTCCACACTTGTTGAGGAAGACGCGAAGATCCACTATAAGGATGAGTCTTGTTTCACTTTAGAATTCTTATAGCGGATCATTGCTGTCCTTTTATAACATTTAGTGGACGGCTCGCTGTTATAGGTTAGGCGACACTAAGTCTCCTATGCGACTGATCAGTAAGACGCCACTAATAAATAATACAGTGGTTGAATATGATGCAACAGATCATTGCTAAAGTGCCTTTACACAGTACCATTGTTTTTATCTGTCGGATTTGAGATGAGAAAGAGAAAGGACTATGTGAATAGTATTCTTTTATATGATTTGCTTTTTTAACGCTGAGTAAAAATCATTATGATGATGCTAAGTGTAATAGTGATTGTGCAACGCGCGATATCAGACCATATAAAAATGTTAAAGGATTTTATGTATATAGGCAAGAGATGTCATATCCATTTCTAACCTCTTTATAAGGTCCCGTGAGTTCGTCCTAGAGCTTGCATGCCGTGACGCACGAGTTTATACAAGCATTTGTATGGAGAGAGTGACAATAAATATTTTGAAATTGTAATTGCTCTACCTTTTGTCTTTAAGTCTTATCAGAACGTTCATACCCTTACTACTTATTCGTACAAATAACGATATAGGTAGCTTTCATCTAACATAATTACATCTTTCCGTGCATCCGCAGCGGTCCAGCTCAGTCCAGCTGGAATGGGTTGGAATACAAAACGGTGGCGCCGTGATCGCAGCGCCATCTGCTTCAAGCATAACTGGCAAAATCCGCTCATCTCATTGGTCAATTTGTTTCTGTTCAAGTTGTCAAAAACCAAACAACCGTTGGAAAAGCCGCCCAGTGCTGAATGTGCTTGTAAAGCCTTGCGTCGAGCCGTGAATTAGTGCTAAGTGATTATAAATGTTAATATCGTACGACAAAAATATCCCTAAGCAGTGTACGTGAGGAAACGTGGTCCGTGCGGCACAATAGAACAGTGTTTGGAATTATTTCGTCAAATTAAAACTCGATCCTGAATACCGGTGTGAATTGGCAAGGATTTCAAAAGTTCATCCATCCTTTCCTGCTGGAGGAAAATCTCTGGAACATTTCCAGGTATGATTTTTGAGCGTCAAGACAAAGGATTTATCAGTATAAACTAATTGGGGAATAATTATATGACAGCGGTCTCGTCATGTCCAGTCCTAGAAGCATGAAGACTGTAACGGCTCGCGAAGGAACTCGCGTTATTTTACGCGAGATCACAGGAACGCTACAGAATTCACCACCAATTCAAACATCTCGACGTAAGGTAAATCTTGCATTTTCTATGATCTCTTTGTCTTTTGACATTCACGCACGAGCATAACTACGCAGGGTTGCAACCTTGTAGTTAGCGTCTGTACCCCGTGTCGTGTGTTTATATAAATAAACCGTGGGATCAGTTGACGGCGGGATGTAAAAATAAATAATGCCAAGTCCTACTGAAGAATTCCAATGTCTGGACTATAAAGTTCGTTGCACTCTATATTCGTCGAATGCACCTAAATCGGGTCATCGTTTCGTCATAATATATTTATTAGTATTCTAGAGTTCGTGTCTCGCATGAAAGATTGATAATGATTTCAACCCTCCAATGACGATTCCTTCGTTACCGACACTTCTGATCTCAACTACTCCAATTACTCATTGGATAAGTTATCAGCCACATATCATTCTCAGCTAGTACCTGTTATTCTCCAAGAGATGTTACTCCAATAAAACGTTAACCACTAGAGCCTCGCGCCGTCTTATTCTCTGGTATATGTGCATATCAATGGTCCTTGCATAATCGGTTCTCTGTATCCCGCGTGTGCGCGTTCATCGCGAGCGCCCCGCGCCCACTCGCATATGTGTCCAGTGTTAGTACGAATGAACCTAGTGCGCCTATTAGAACCAGTGGCAGCGACTCCTAAAAGCCAAGAGTCTCTCTCTGCCAGTCAGATCCAAGGATCTCAGCTGTTGGTTGAGTAAAAACAGAGGAGCTCCAAAAAAAGAAAAGTATCTCAAGATCAGAGGCGAGCACGAGGTGTCGATTTTTGTACGTTTCTAACTGTCAGTACCTATATTGTTTTCCTTCTCTATTTGTTTTCTTCTCTTTTTGGCTTGTCACTCCTCGGGGTAAACGCGCCGTGACAAGGTGAGAGACACTAACGCTCTCGGTGGCTAAACGTGTGGTTTATTGTGAGTGGAGTTGGAGTAGCAGCCTATTACATGCGCTACCATTCTCATGTGCACCACGTACTCAGAAGGAACCGAGGAGAATGCGGCTGCTACTCTAATATTAGAATATGTGTGCCTGTGCCGCCCCATCGTACTCTGACCCTCGACCCCACTCCGACACCCTGGATGCTATGGGTCTACGAAAATCGTCTAATGGCTCTTCCATTGACTGTCTCGTTCCTTGTGGATGTCTTCGCACACCGTGGCAAGGACCTGGGGCACACCCTGGCATTCTTAGATCCTCGCGATTTCTACCAGATGGCTATGAGTCACGTTCCTCTCACACATGCCTACACAGTGCTGCGACGCACTCATACATCTACTTATTCTACTGCTCCTTCTGATACTCATTCTCGTGCCGAGTGTCTTGCTTCGTGACCATTTATGGCTTATCAGGACGGCTGACTCTCTCCACGTTTCTGTATTTGGAGACTGTTCGATTTTCAGCGTTTCGCTGTGGAATTCATTGTGGATTATATTTTTATATGGAGATTCCTGTTGCTGCGTTTATTATGTACTTTCTGTGAGAATCAAGCGGCCACTCGGAGTAATCAAGGTATAAGGACAAAACGTCATTATTCGTTATTTCTGTAGCCATTGTTCTTGCAGAAGTTACGTCGAACGCACCTGAGCATTAAGGTAGCGTCATTGACGCGGAGAATGGTATAGGTCATGGTCGTTCTGAAAAATTGTAATTTTTCTTTGCTATCTTATCGACCAAGCATCCTCGCTGTTCCTATGGAGCGTGAAAATGGACACCTGGTGGAGGAAGACGAAGGCGTTCTATGCTTTTTACATGGATTGTTTTTCAATCTTGTTTTACACTGCGTCTCTCCTACTATCTCAGTTCTCCGTTTCTTTTACTCTACCTCGCTGTTTCTCTCCTACTCCTATGGCAGGCAGACCCTTTCAGTGGGGGAGACGGTGCTCGTTTCCTGACTCTCTGTGGGGTTCCACATATAAACACGATAAATGTGGAAGCACCACGTGGCAGTGACAGCCGAAAGCAGAGATCGTCTCCCCAGACGTCATGGGGAATCGCCTACAGAAGGAGGTATCAGCCACAGAAGATTTACTTCGTTTCAAGAATTCCTTTCAGTGTTACTCGTCATTTTTCATCCAATTCAATTTAACCTTTTCATTTATCGTATTCTCTCGTTCCTTGATTCATCACTCGAACCGCGTTCACCTGAGCCGTAGAATATTTTTAATAGACTTTTTCCCCAGCACCGTTGACAAGTCACTACGACGACAGTTCCACGAGCTGGGGACCACGCTGTGCAAGATCACGCAGCTTGCGCTGCACTGATCCGATATTCGCGAACCGGGACAAAGCGAAAAGGCTTCATGAGCGATTTTTATAATTAGACGTGGCTAGGCACGCGCCAGGTGGTTGCGCAATTCTCAAGCGAAAACCCACGACAGCCTTCGACGTCGTCAGCTGGGACTTGCTCTAGTAGCAGTTTGTCTTTAGTGATACGTCGAAGCTCGAAGGGAAGAGCTTCCTCTGACTCTGGTGCACGATATGGATTATATCAATCGATTGTTGCACCGTCCCACTACCCCATCTTTCACCCTGGCAAATTCTGTTATCGAGGTAGTGTAACGTACGACGCAATTTTCGAGAATCTTGTACACGTCATCAGGTTGTAAGATTATTGCGTCTCACGTGCTCCGTACTACTTGTCCAATTGCAATCCTCCCGTTGATTAGGCTTTTTAATTATTTCAGATGTATTAATGATCTCCTTGATTTTTTTTTCAGAGTGGCAACGACACTACAGCGGCCAAGGAGACAGGCCAGGAAGTGAATGTCCAGTTCAACAGAGAATTTGCCGACGTTGGTCCAGCATCCTTTTCATCGGTACCAGGGAGCATCTCCTCGGCGAGCAGCTTCCAGAGTTTGGCGAGCACACTCAGCTCCAAGAGCAGCAGTGGAATCTGCGTCGATTCAGTGCCTGACAGCCCGCAGAAGGAAGTTGACACTTCGTATGTAAACCGGGATATTAGTGGTCTTGACGACCTTGTGCAAGCCTGCAGTAACATACGCATCGCTGATCCTGAGCAGAATCAGGTTCAGGATGACGAAAAACCTGAGATATTACATTCTCCCCAAGACGTTAGCCTGAATCAAACCTTCACCTCGGCCACGGATGATATATCATACACCGACTCCAAGTTTTTCGACAGTTCCGAGACACAGGGTATTCCTCGTACGGAGAAGTCTGGTTACCTGGAGACGAAAGTCTCGCCAGGAAAGGATAACTCGTTCAACGGCATCGAAGACAGCGGTTCCTCGAATGCGACTACAGACGCAAAGCAGCAAAGTGATTATTTCGAATTAAGTGAACCGGTTCCTGACATTCAAGATCAATCTACTCTGTCCAAGGAGTCCAGCCTAGTCGGCAGCATCGTTGACGCTGGTACCTCCTGCGAGAAATTAGATGTCCTCTTGAACGCAATTCCGTCCGAACTTCCGTCTACGGACAGCGTACTCAAGGGACCGTCTTTGCCGGAGATCTCGTGCAGCACCTCGTTGCCAATAGATGAAAATGTCGGGGAGGAGAGAGCAGAACGCTGCATAGAAAACTTGAAAGAGTCGACAGAAACTAGAGCAGAAAACGTTACCGAGTTAGTGAACTCTGTATCCGTGTCTGTGTCCGCGTCTACGCCTGAATTCGTTCATGAATCTACGTCGCAATTCTCTGCTGATTCCGCGTATAAATCAGTGCCAGAATCCACACCGGAATTAATTTCTGAACCGAACACAGTTGACAGATCGAGTAACGAATCAGTATACGATTCTATTCCTGAAGCAATTCCTGAAACCATTACTACATCTGTAGTTAAATCAAATACTACATCCGCAACCATTCCTGATACGATTCCTGAATGTCTAACTAAATCCATTGACAATAACGTACCGGCCTTGCAATCTATTTCTGAAATCGTACCCAAATCCACTTCTCAATTTAAAGAGCCACCTAACAATAAACCTGATTTTGCTAAATTTATATTGGCGAAGTCGATTTCGAATTCTGTATCTGAATCAGTCGTGCCACCATCAATTGAGCCACTTGTGGTGCCAGCGCGTGAATCATCCGTGACACCAGCGTCTTTACCAATTTCGGTACCAGTGCCTGAACCAACTGTGGTAGTACCACCTAAACCAGTTGTGGTATCTGCATCTGAATCCATTGCAGTATCAACAACTAAATCAATCGCGGTACCAGTGCTTGGACTAGCTACGGTATCTCCTGCAGAACCAGTTGCGATACCAGCTCCAGAACCAGTAGTGGTATCAGTTCCTGAACGAGTCGCGCTATCAGTTCCTGATCGAGACGTGGTATCAGCTCCTGAACCAGTAGTGATATCAGTTCCTGAACCAGTTGCGGTATCAGCTCCTGAACCAGTTGCCGTATCAGCTCCTGAACCAGTCGTCGTATCAGCTCCTGAACCAGTCATCGTATCAGCTCCTGAACCAGTCGTCGTATCAGCTCCTGAACCAGTCGTCGTATCAGCTCCTGAACCAGTTGCCGTATCAGCCCCTGAACCAGTCGTCGTATCGGCTCCTGAACCAGTCGTCGTATCGGCTCCTGAACCAGTTGCCGTATCAGCTCCTGAACCAGTCGTCGTATCAGCTCCAGTACCAGTTCCGCTATTAGCTCCTGAAACAGTTGCAGTATCAGATTCTGAACCAGTTGTGGTATCAATTCCTGAACCGACAGAGACTCTATTGTTTGATCCAGTTGCTGTACCAATAGTTGAATCAACTGCTGTACCAGCTTCTATATCAACTCCATTATCAGGACTTGAACCAATTGCACTGTCAGCGCCTGCGCCAATCACAAAAGCTGCGTCAGAACAAATTCCAGAAACTCTCACCAAGAACGTACCAGAATCTGTATGCCAGCCAATTGCGGAATCTGTGGCAAAAAAGTCGATATTAGAAAACTCACCGGTACCACCACAACCAGAATCGGTTAGCGGATTCGCATTAGAGACTGACGTATCAATCGGAAAAACTGGTACAGTTCAAGAACAGGCAGCAAAGGAAAAATTTACACAACTAGAAGCCCAACAGGGTGATGTTTTAATTCCTGACATACCGGATCTCGACGACACTCTCACCGATGTGCCGGAATCTTTGATAATTCCACCGGACTTGGATCAATACGTAGCTTTTAAACCACAGAAACAGAGCACCGGCCTATCATCGGACATCGATTTCGATAAAATCCGTTTGGCCGCTAAGGAAGTCGCCAATAAATTTCAGAATTCATCATTTACTATCTCCGAGGAACCTGATCAGTTTTTCAGTGCCACTTCTGAAAGTAAGTAAAAAAAAATAACAGTATCATATGACGAATAACGTAATTAATATCTTACGTGCTAATTATTATTCTTCTCTAATCATCTTTCCAGTATTTGAAGATCCGGCCAGTTTCGATTTTTTACTTGAAAGAGGTAACAACAAGCCTTGTACACGTAACTTAAGGCTTGACTCTCTATACGTGAGATTCGATCCTCTTGTGTCAAACGTCAGTATGTTACCGAAAGGAAACATCCAAGCAGTCGTTGAGGAGCAAAATGGTAAGGGTGACACCTCGGCGGAGGTCATCAATACGCCGAGGAAGAGTTCAGTCCTGGCAGCAATAGACAGACTTCAGGCTTCTGTACTTTATAGCCCAACAGTAGCACGAACGCCGCAAAAGCCAGAGTTGGTTCAACCGAAAGTAGTAAGCTAAACCTTAATTATTATGTAATTCTATAAAAATATAATTACATTGAGTTTTAATACGATGACATTCTGATACTAGGAACCGGTAGAAGAGCCAGTCAACGAGACGGCTCCTCTGGTGGATGTTAACCTGGCCAAGGAGGTGGAGCAGGTTAGAATAGTGGTTCTGCAATTAGAGCAAGAACTTGAAACACAAAAAAAAGAATATGAAGACAAGTTGGAAAAACAGAAAATTGCTTACGAAGAAGAGATTAGCCGATTGCAGGCGCAATTGGCACAGGAAGTGAAGAATTCTAGTCAGATGACGTGAGTTCACTAATTCTATCTACTTAATTCTCTTCTCTCTTGATGAAGTTTCATAATGTAACATTACTCGGTGGTATTTCTTAGGGTTGTCGTTGACGAGTACGAGAAATCCATCAGCCGTCTGGTTGCTGACCGCGAGAGAGATCGAGTCAAAATGGAAAAAGAAAAGGCAAAACTGCAAGAGGATTTGCAAACCACAAACAGTCACTTAAGCCATGCTGAGGAAGCATTCAACGACGTGCACCAGAAGTATGAGAGGCTCAAGACTATCCTAGCTGGTTTTCAGAATAACGAGATCGTACTGAAGCAGAGTATTCAGGATAACCAAGAAACCATTAAAACGCTGGAAAGCCGATACGAGCAGCTCAAGAATCATGCGATGACGCAACTTGAAAAGTAATTAAAGAATCTTTTTCTTTTGTCATTTTCATACAAATATTTTGGCGCATCTGTTTTCACGTTTTTCACATTTTAGGGCGAATTTGGAACTCGAAGGCAGCAGGAAGCAGAATGAGGCGGAAACTGTGCGACTTCAGGCGATGGTAAAGAAGGCAGAATTAAAGAGCAATTCCTTGAGTGAACTTGTCGAACAGAAAACAAAGGAGAACAAGGAGCTGGCTAAGATCTTGGACGAAGTTATTGCGAGAGTCGGTGGCCCGAACACGGTTTAGAAACAGAGGGATCGTAGGGTTGCTTATTTTTTTACTCAAATGGATATTAGCGCTGTACAATAAGTTTTATATAATATAATTGTAATAGTGTATTATTTTCTAGAGTTATCCATTCAGATGAGGCATTGTGCATTAATTTATTGGTTGTAAGATACATGTCTTTCTGCATATATATATATATATAAAAGTAAATTTGCCCTCAGTATTCTAAGACCTTGCGATTATAATCCTTCATCCATTACCCATTTAACTTTGTATTTAATCTGCAGTCACGTGAGTCCACACGTGTGAAAAATATGTGCGTTATAAATGAAAATATCCAAAAGACGCTTGATTTCCTGTTGTCATTAAAACTGTATCTGTTTACGTTTAAAATCCATTAATTTGTATAATCCAGTCGTTCGACAATTTGATCAGGAACGTTTGATTCATCAACAAATTTTATAAATACTTGTGTCTACAATTTCTATCACTGCTAACATTTTTTACAATGTCATTCAGTTTAAATCGAGTGATACCTGTTATATGTGTTGAATGATTGTGTATATATTTGATATGCAAATATATTCTAGAGTATTATAATAATTGCAGATAGTCTGCTTTATCTCTAATATTGAAGCAACTACCAGTATTGTCTCTTTCTAATTAACTAGCCAAGACTATGTGGACGTAACAAGATTTAGGACACTGATTCGGAACAGGTTCAGGTTTTCTTATGAAAACCCTTTTTTAAGAATGCTACCGAGAGAGCTAGTGTGAACCCCGATTATTCTTTTAATCGAAATCTGTGACCCCAACCAGTGGGTTACGGACGCAACTTACTGCAGAATATAATTTTATTTAAAAAGAATGTATGCATATAAAGTACGTACCGAAAAAGCTAGTCTGAACCCCGATTATTCTTTTAATCGAAATCTGTGAACCGAACCGGACGCAACTTTCTACAGAATATAATTTTATTTAACAAAAATGTATACATATAAAGTATATACTTTGATTTTCGAAGATGCAGGTAGTCCACTGTCGACTAGTGTCAATTGAATGAACCAGTGTTGTGTACATTTTGCGACCAGTCTACTATAAGCACTGCTGGTGTTCAGCTGCCATTATTATAAAAATGACTACTGTTGACTGGGAAGAAGTAAAAAGGCTAGCTGCCGATTTCCAAAAGGCGCAGCTCAGTTCAACATTACAAAAGTTCGTATCTTTGTTGTTGGGATACATGGAAAAATCTTATTTCAATTCTTAGAGTTGCTCATTTATTTAAAATTTATTGACATCTGTTACTTGCTAGATAACCTCCTTTCTGTTCTGATGAAAAAGTCTAAGAGCAGTCAATTAAATTGCGATAGTTATCTAAACCTTTCTTAGAAAATGAAAGATATGATGTTGTAACAATATTTTATTACATACTTACATTGATTTTATTTTCAGACTTTCGGAGCGCAACTGTGTGGAGATCATAACGAAACTTCTCGAAGCCAAGTTACTGGACGTAATATTCACAAATGATGGCAAGGAGTATGTTACACCTCATCATTTAGGCAAGGAAATCAAGGATGAGCTCTTTGTACATGGTGGCCGTGTCAATTTGGTGGAATTGGCAAAGATACTCAATGTAGATTTATCACAGATATCAAAAGTTGCTGCAGATATAGAGAGGCACGATAAGGGAGTCAGGCTTGTACTTGGGCAGCTGATTGATAAAAATTACGTTATTAAAATTGCTGGAGAGATCAATGATAAACTTAATCAATTGGGTTATGTTAATATTGCTGAACTGACACTCCAGTATGATTTACCAGCTGATTTTTTACAATCGACTATCGAGAAGGAACTTGGGAAGACTGTGTTTGGTAGACAAGATACGCAGGATCCTCGAATATTTTATACAGAGGGCTATGTTGCTAGGAATAAGGCAAAAGTTAGGGGTGCTCTTTCTGCAATTACAAAACCTACTCCGCTGTCAGCTATATTGGGCCAGTGTGCAGTTCCTGAAAGAATATTTTTCTGTAAGCATGTAAACCATGTCTAATTTTATTTGGTCCAAATATTTTTAGGATATTTAAGAGCATTTATTTTTCAGCTATACTTGATTATTTGCAAGAAGTCAAGCAGATCCCTGGTGTGGTTACTGGAAAACAGGGAGGCAACGGTATTTATGCTCCGAGCATATACTCCAAAAGCCAGAATGAGTGGGTTGACAATTTCTACAAACAAAATGGCTATCTCGGTAAGTGTCATAAAATAAATACATTATGGAAGTGTGTAATTGAATCTTTTATTTTTATTTCTTATTTTAGAGTACGATGCCCTCTCGCGTCTCGGTATTACGGATCCTCAAAGTTTCGTGAAACGACACTTTGTTAATGACAGCCTAATCCTTCTGGATTCTGTAGCAGTTGGTGCAACAGTCATTGATCAAGTAGAAGCTAATGTGGAAGAAGCAATAGTAAGCTCATCCTTCGCTGACATTTATCCTCTACTCCCATCAGTGTTCACTCCTGAGGATGCAGAGACCTTGCTGAAAATAGCTGCAAAGAAGACAAAGGCAAATATTCATATATTTGCAAGCACTGTAGCAGTCTCCGATGCTTATCTCCAAAAGCTGGGTAAATCCTTTGAAGTTATAGCTGAGAAGAAGGCCAAAGAAGCCGTAGAGAGTGGAAAGTGGCTCCAGTCTATTGCCGAGAATAAAATCAAGTCCAGGACCAATGATGTCCTAGAGAATAAAGTGGATAAACGAGAAGAGCGGCGAAAGAAGGCAACAGGAGGCAAAGCTGGAGGTGGCAGTCAGGGTAGAGAGACAAAAACGAAATCCACTAAGAAGAAGTATCAAAGAGGGAAGAACCAAGAGCAGGATTCCGATGAGGAGTATGCTGCTCAAAATTCCACAAAGAAAGAACTCGTTCTAATCTCTATAGAAAACATAGAGCAGCAGATCAGCAAGGATGAAAATCTGACTGATGTAGAAGGGCTCGTAACAGAACTTGCTACCTACCTACAACCAAAACTGAACAAGCATGCTCTCTCTGTAGCTGAACAATTGAGTCAAAACAATAAGGTTACTAATCTTAATGAAATGGAGGAGCGGCTCAATATGCTAGCAATAAATATTCGTGTCTTTGATAAGGGCATCAAGCAACTGGATAAGAATTCTCAGACTGCTATGACAAAATACCTCCTGAAGACCCTCGGAGCAGACTTAGCCAATGATGTATTTAAATTGGCAGCACAACAAAATGTCATTCAATGCCCTAAAAATCTCACCACCGAGGTTAGGCAGAAGATGTTGCTAGAATTGCCAGCAGATGTAAAAGATCCTCTAATGACTCTGCATAAAAGTGTCACATCTGGATCTGTAGAAGATGTTTTGGCAGCTGCTGATGGTGCCTTTGCTGCCTGCTGTTTAGTAATGCGAAAGTACGATAAAAAGAAGGAACGCTGTATAGTAGCTGGACATCGCGAGGCTTTATTGGAACAATTAAACTCTACTGAGGATCCTGCACTTGCATTGCACCTAGCAACGAGTGTTCTATTTACTGCAGCTACTCAAACCGCCTTACACATGTCAGGCAGACACGTAGCTTCCGTTTTGTCATTTTTGCAATCTTATCTAGAATCTGGGACTATAACGACACTCTTTAAGTACCATGGTAATTGATAAATTTCTGCTCTATATAACTTTTGTTTAAAGTAAGTCTATTTGAGTACTATTTTACTTAATTTTTTTTTCAAGATCTTGTGCTGAAATTACTGAGTTCACCAGATGACACGACCAAGACAGAAGCCCTGAAGGAGCTGGATGATAAATTGCAAGAAATAAAAAATATTGCAAATGATTTCAAGAAACATTTGAAATCTGACAAACCTCATGAATGATTATGCTGAGCTTTACTTATTTTTTTTATTCATGGATACAGATATATTTAGATATTTAGTCGGTGACTGATTGTGAATGCATTAATATTGTACAGATAATGTTTGACGAGGATCTTGAAGGATTCTTATAGGAGAAGATATTTTTTAACTGTTACATGTCCATTTTTATTCCTTACATCCTAATTGTACAGTACTTCTCATCCACAAAAAAGATGCTGAACGATAATTTGAAATACGGTTCATTTTTGTTCTATTCGAAAAGCAACGTTTTCATTGGCCGACGGAAAAGTACCGTCATACATTGCTAGAATACAGTACATTTTTTCAAAGTTCCTCAGAACTAAGATTTTCGTAATTAGTATCTATATCAAGTACATAACCAATTATGCCTTTATATTCCTCATTAACTTGTATCATAACAAAAAATGAATATGTTTTACTCTGACTATCTATTCTTGCTAATTGAGGTAAAATTCACAATGGTACGGTATCGAATGGCATAACTGGCGACCCGGCCAGCAGATGGCGGAACCGGCAAGGCAAGTACACGTGCCCGTAAACGGACAATCCATAAAACTAGAACACTCGGTTCTTCAAGACTAAAAATGTAAGTAGACGCCGGTCGTAACACAACGTCTACCACTTGTGCAAAGTTTTACGCTTATCAGTGTCTATACGTTATCTTGTAAATAGTGAGAGTGACGATCATCAATTACCGAATACGGTCTCATTGGACTGTAGCAATTGCTGTTCCTGTCACTTAGTATAAATCCCGAGCATGTGCAAGCTGTCGCACGCGGCGCTGGCGGTAAATACAACTTGATTGCACGAGGGGTCGCTCCCATAATTTATACATGGTGAGCGCTTTTATATACATATAATTTAAACATTAGAAAGAACAAGAGAATACACTGTCAATGAGACAAAAGAAACTTTGAAAGACTTAACATAGACTCTGATTGAAACTTCGGTTAGACTAACATATGTTGCTTTTATCTACAATGTTGACAGATCAAATATATCTAGACGAGTTCAATTGATGATGATTTGTCAAGGAATTAGTTTTCTTATGAAGATTCTTACCATTGACAGTCTTTGTAGTTATAAAATTTATTTCAATGCTGACACTGAAGTCGCAGATCCTGCAAATTAGTTGAACGTTGATCCTCATTTTATAAATAAACGCGAATATTAGTGTTTGAAATTTTCACAGTTTGATATGACATTGATTATAAATCATTATAAAGGGTGGCCACTGAAAGACTGAAGGGTTGGAAGAGGTTTTTGTTGTATATCATTCAGTCTTTCAGTGATCACCCTGTATAAGCATCAATAATTGTTCGACAATTTGCCAAGCAACAGTTCAATAAACTTTCAACTTGATAACGTCGATCAAACCGATCGTACCGTATTGTCATTTCAACGAGAACAAAAATTACATAATTGTATGACGTTTTTTTTGAATAATTGACATTACTCCACACCCTCTAGATTTCCATTAATATTAATCTTCACTGATTACTCATATAGCTATGTCGCTCTTCTACTACCACTGACTATTCATAACTGATAATGTTCTACGCAACGGCTTATGTAAATTGCGTAATTATTTCCTACTAGTATTTTTGACTCCATGCAATCTGTTGACAGATTTCATTTTTGGGTGCAAATAAAAATCAGCATTTGCTTTGTCTCTAATAATGACAAGGGCCAGTGTCATATTATATCAGTATTATATGTAAACCGATGCGTATAACGTAGAGTAATTCTGTAGAAGAAAGCTAGTCAATAGGTTCACTCACTAGAATGATTTTAGATAAGAGAGAGCTCAGTTGTATTATCGGCAGCAGTAGTAGGGATAAAATAAAGATGGTCAGTGAGTGTTGAGGCTGCAGTTACAGTCAGTAATAATAAGCTATAGCGAACGCTCATCAGTAGTGCTGCAACCGTCAATCCATTCGGTTCGTTTCTACAAGTGCGATTAATCTGTGCGTCTCTGTCAGGGTTTGCGCGCGCGCGCTGGCGCTGCGCTACTCTAGTCTAGTTTATATATTATATTTTCCCTTTTGTACCTTTAATACTTGCGCCTCGATCTTTGGCGATTCTACCCGAGGAATATTGTCTCGTTACTTTGCACACGAAGAGGGACACCGTACGTATTGGTCTCCCGCGTGGAGAAGACGAACGATTCTATTTTGCGACATTTCAGTAGGACATGGTAAGAGAATATTTTATATTGTTTTCATTGCTCGATAAATATATTAGATTATTTTTATTTTCAATACTATTGATCATAAATTATTTCATTTAGAGTATTTAATTGTAGCGTTTGATTTGGTTTTTTTTTAACAATTATTTGATTCTTGAATTTGTCTATCTCTCTTGTTTAATGGCGCAAGTTTTTAAGCTATTTTTTAATATTCAATTGCGAATGTAAGGTTATGCTGTTGAATGAATTTTATATGCGGTTACTTTTTTGCACGGTGATTCGTGTGGTGCTATTGCTAGGGACATCTTTCTTAGTTATTTCCGTGCTTCGGCTACCGGCTTCGTCGTTCGGCTTGCCTCGACTTATTCCGAGCTGAAAGCGTTGAGAAAAAAAATGGATGAATACAGGGCTATTGGAAACTTAATACAAAAGCTGATAATATATATTGCAGGATACGGTTTACTTATGAAAATTAATATTTCAAAGGCGTTTGTACTTTAACGTTATCTTATCGCGTAACAGATATCGCAGTAGAAATTAATCTAAAAAAATTATCTGTTAGCGAATCAATCTAATTTCTTTTTTTTTTTTAGGTTTCGTCCGCTGACGTATAATCGATTTATGGGACTAACTGAAATACAAAATATATAGGGTATCCTTGAAGTAGTCAATTTTAAAAGCAAGTATAACAAAGAAAGATAAATAAGATGACTATCGCTGAAAATTTGGAGAACAAGGATGGTCCAAATCCTGATTTGAATTTTGATGCTGTGGAGAGGCCTTCTGATAATGCTGATAACGGTCGAGCATCCAGCGACGATTCTCGCAGTGGAAACTCTGAAGTTGTTCGTCGCGACGAGGAGGTCGTGAACGAGACACAATGCACCGACGCGACGCCCTTGCAGAAACTCAGTCCTGACAGGAAGTGCCAGCACGAGAATGGCCTTTTACATGACCGTACTGCCCTCGGTAAAGCGGAAGTGGACCGCAAGGATCTTGAAATCGCAAGTGATGATCGCGAGGGAAGTGAACCACCTGATGGTGGGGTTCGAGCCTGGATGATAATGGTTAGCAGCTTTGTTATCAACGGCGTCCTCTTCAGTGTCATCAATACTTACTCCCTGATTTACATAGAACTGAGGCAGCGGCTAATGGATGCTGGAGAAACGGAAGCTTCTTTCAAAGCTGGTAAGTCGGTTGTGGTTTATGAAATTGCTGTAATTCTAGCATATTGCCAGAGGCTACAGGTCATAGGTCATACTGATCAGACAAGAATGAACTGTGTCACATGCTTTAGCCAATAGTCAATTCTTTCATAATTAGACTATGAAAACTTCAAGGTATTGTAAAGATTGAAAAGGAATCTTCAGTCATGCAAATGGCCAATACTGCAAATTCTAGAAGTATTCAATTACCAAACGTCGGCGTCGACGTATTCTGCATGGTTGGTAATGATGAATATGCGCAATACCAGCAGAAATCGGCTGGACTTGAACGTTTTTTGACTTCGTATTTTTTAAAACGATGGAAACTTTTTTTCTTCAAAAATCTTCAAACAATTTAATTGCTTATAACGAAACGACAGTTTAAATTTTTTACGACTTGCAAAATTTCTTTTTATAGGCTATTGTTTCAGCTTTCAAGAGAGCGCTGGTTCATCTCTCTACGATAACCAAAACCGGAGATATTAATTCTTGAAGTTATCGAAGCGTTAATTTTGCAACAAAATTGATTGCGCGAGTTTTTTTCGCGTCTGATTCACGTAAAAAAAAATTTTCAATCGTTTTGAAAAATACAATGTTAGTCAAATTCTTGACCGATTTTTCTTGGAATTGCCCATATAGAACTTTGAAAAGGAAGAATGAAAAAGATGAAGGTAAAATTAAATACGTACATTTTAATGCGCATCCAAAAATACTTGAAAATGTTCGTACTTGACTTTGCTTTCGATTTTATTTGAAGCCTAAATCAAAAAATTTGTGCTATTCGCAATTGTCATTCTACAGTTTCATTAATGGGGTAAATATCCAGTTTCTAATATAAGGCGTATCTGTTCAGTATTTCATGGATTAATGCCGACACAGCGACGCCTCGATAAAAGAAAAGAGGCGTCTCAATTTCACTAGGTGTCCAGTTTCTAACTAGTTGCGGCCCTGCGTATCCATATGTCTCTCTGTTGACTCTTTTATTTTCCGCCTGGTGGATTTGGGCAGCTTTGACAATTTAACTTTTTCCCAGATCCACTTCTCAATAAGCCCGACACTCCAGTAGGTATCCAGTTCGAAGTTTCCTCAATATTCTCAACATACCCTGAAATACACGTGCGGAATTACGAGATGGATAGAATTTAATCGATTCGAAGTAAAGACAAACATTTACCGTTTTTTTTTTTTTTTTTTTCATCACCTGTGGTTTTATACTGTATGACCTTGAGAGAGATGGAAAGTAATGGCAACTTTCTATTTCAGAGGCACGCAAAAGTGGATCCTCGCTCTTGATTGGTTCTAGCAGAATGTTCTTAAAAGATTCAATTGGGTTCTGTCGGTTTGTGCTCTTAACTTTCTTCCTTCCTTCCTTTCCTTATGGCTATATCCCCAATGGGGGGAAAATGTGCCAGTGTGCCTTTAACTGAAAAGCCGTTTTAAAGTAGCAATTTGCTACTAACATGCAAAGACCAACAATATGCAGAATTCTATGGATAAAATTGTATCTTTATCGTAATCCCATCCCAGTACAGTCAGCACGATTAGCGTGAGGTCATCCTAGCAGTAACTACAAAGGGGAACAGAGTTCCTACGTAAACTGGAAATGAACCCTTTCGCTGCTACAGGCGACTATAGTCGCTCTCCATAAGATGCCGCGTATCGTATGTTTGTATGTACACTGAGCGACATTAATGGTGTCCCAGAAGTGAAGTTAGGGGAACAGTGGGAAAGCGAGAATAGGGGCGGCCAGCAGCCTAGAAACAAGCCAGACCGGAGCGCCGTGCACAGTGTCGTCGCGGCGGTTCGTTCTGCGGGAATACAGCGGCGGAGAATCCGCCCGTAGCAAAAGGGCTAATGGTCAGTGAACCTTGCTATCAGTTTTCTCTCAATGCCTCTCTTCGTTCCGCATTTGATACTACTCTCTTATCGTTAATGTAGCACTGGTATGGCCGGTATACGCAATTTTGTTTCCATGGAAGGACTGTGTTAATTATCATAGCCTGGAGAAATAAAACCGCAAAAAGCACTACAAGGTTCCAAGATATTGAAGGTTCAACCGAAAGTGAGAAAACTGATTGGCCTTTTGCCTGCTGAAATTGATATGGCGTATCAACGTTTTGCGAAAAAAAATAATCGCAGTCACGTGGAAATTCGATATACCTCTAGATAGGCGCCTTTGGCTCTGTTGCAACATATCCCTACTTATTTTTAATCAGTACTTTTTAAATTTACAACACTGTACGTCTTAGGTTAGTCCTGTGGAGACCATAGACAGCAATATAAGCAATGTCTAGATTTACTCATGATATTATCATTATTGGGTATATCAAATTCAGGCGCACCCACACCTATGATTATCTAATTCGAGAGTTATCATTTTATAACAGCATTATCCTTCTATTCGTTTTATTCTAACATCGTCAATTTCTCTAGTAGCATCTTTCTCTGTTTGCACTGTTATCCCAGACTGTGCATATATTAATAATATACTCGGACGTGTCTGGACACGTTATTAGTCATCGGGTTGGTTGAGTGATTTTATCCCACAAGTAATGATATGGATTATTTTCATAAACGATAATGTATTCCAATCCCATAGTCGACTGGCTGGCTCAATATTTAAACTTATGAATTATTTTTAGCCTTTTCCATATCCGTACTGTACATTATTTGCAACGCGCTCCGGCCCTTTTGACGCTTCTTTACCAATCTTCCTCCTTTGCTCACCTCCTCTCTCCATTCTCCAATTAGCAATTTCTAGCAGCAATTGTGAGCCTGTGTCCACCACTCTGGATCCAATAGATGCGATTAGGAGGAACATGACGCGCATTATACTCGTGAAATACTCTGTAGCCTCTAAGAAACCACGGCTGTAACGTCGTATGTGTAGCATGTCCATTGTCCATACGAGACACTTGCAATTGTTATACCTATATTTAGAGCGTAGCATAGGCTATTGATGATATATTGGATGTGCCTATACATAGGGTGTATCATTGGAAAGGGATTGTAGTTTATATAGAAGAAAAGTCTTTAAATTAGCTGACAAGGATGCTGATTTGTTGAATTAAATTTTTTTCTCTTTTCTCTCTCTTTAATTTGATCTAATTGGAATAACCTCGATATGAATATTAGTCGAATTAAGGACACGCACTCGTATGGCACGTTAATTAAGGACCATGGATGCTGATCGATTACATTTTTTTCCATGCGTTTGTATGCACGCGTATGGATGTTTATTACCACCTGTTATTTATTGGTTATTCGTTTGACGTCACTAGATTAATTGATCATTTGATGAACTGGTCCATTCTAATAATAATCATTAATTGAGATAAATTTTTTATGAATAATTTTTTTTATTTCGTTTCTTTACTCCTACTTTGCGATGCTTCGTATTTCGTGCCAACGTAGCTTACTATGACTTATAAGCTGTATTAATTAAATCCATTGATTGAACTAGGCCTCACCGTGAACGGGAGCGAACGCCCTTACAGATGCAATTAAATGACTTGTACAAGTTGGACCTAAATTAATCACCAGTTACACGGCGATTAGTCCTAATGGGAGTCAAGTAACTGTTCCTCTCATAGAAGCCGTCCTTTCTATCATCGTGCGGATGATTAACCTTTTTGCGAATTTCTTTGTTCAACGCGATCGACTAATCATTTACTCCTAGCTAGTGAATCGATGGAATCAATCGAATGAATCGGTATCATTGATCATTCAGTGATATTATTATATATACTTTGTCAAACGTAGATTCTATTGTTACACTCGTTTGTAAACAAAAATTTTATCGGGTCCTTTTCTGTTTGCCTCGGAGCAATGTTATCGATCCAAAGGAACGCCATTGACTACGATCGACTCCATTGGCTTTTGTGTGCGAACTAAATTTTTCAAGTAAAACATAACCGTCAGATTCGACCGACGCCGCGTGGTCCCTTTGTTTAGGGACTATTAACAATATTTTGACAGAAATTTCTCGAACTTTCCGTCTCCGTGCGTTACTTACTTCGCAGGCATGTAATTTCGTTTGCCTCTTTGGCTGCAACAGCTGTTTCCATTAATGTATTTGAGCTTGGCAATAACGTAATAACTCTGGTATGCCTTGGTGTGTGTCTACTTCACTCATACAAATAGCCTGTTCCATTGCCCCTTCTACTTTGTCTCAAGCACTCACTATGTGTACAGACCATAGGCTCTACTTTCGTCGGTGACAGTTGCGAATATCTCCGTATTATGTGTCAAAGATTCCATAACCTTCTAGCTCGGGCATAGGTCAACGTTTATACCGATAAGGAAGAACTTTCGCTTGAGACAAAACTGGCTGGAACAGTTATGACCTTTCTCGTCAACTTTACAGGAACGATCGGACTCACCACGCGAGTTCATCCGACTCTTATACGTACGTCTGTTCAACGCACTTCTCGATGTATATTTATTGTTACGTCGCGATGCTATTTCGTGCATGCACTTTCGCCCTTTATACGCCTGCATCCTTAGCGGACTGTGAAACAAAATGTTT
>JARQSV010000587.1:86209-154436 GCA_030142285.1 Calameuta idolon | reverse complement strand
GCGATGCTTATTATTATTATATCGGAGATCGTGTCCGGTGATTTACGACACTGTGAATAATTTTATTAACACTTTTAGTACCGATTAAATCCACGGAGACGGAGGGCGCTCTAGATTTTGCACGACCTATGGCGGCTGTTGAACCCACGTTTCTTATTCTCTTTCTCTCTCTCTCCTCTCTCTTTGACTGTCTTCGGTCTATGTCAACGCTCCTTTGTTTTACGCACGTTATACTAGACATCAGGATTACTTACTGCTACTAATTATTATACTAGCTACTCGCTGTCGCTACTTGCTACTATTTTCTATGACTTAGGACAAATGATAAACATAGATTTTTACTAATACTATTGCTCCTATCGACTACCGTATCGTTAGTAATAGCAGTGAGTACTGAGTAAAACGTAACAAGTACGTTCATTAGTACTATTTTTCCTATCCATTATAACACTTTAGATTATCTGCTTCACTGATTGTGAGTAGGTACTGCGTCCTTTGCTGCTAATTACTACTAATTACTGTTAAAATGTAATTCGATTATTTTGTCTGATACTTTTCTGCGACTAATTGTATTTAAGCAGCAAGTTATCTTAACTTTGTTATGTTTGTTTTGCTTTCCAATAATTTTGTGTGTGTTACAGAACTTTTTATTTTTTTTTAAGTCTATCGTCGGCACTCTTTGAAATCTCTGCTCCCAGGTCATATAAATATGTTATTACTCTTTAAGTTTCTGTACCGTAAAGCAAACCAAATTTCCTGTCTAAATACGTAACATATAGATAAGATTAGGACGTTTATAAAATGAACTTATAATTAGTAAAGAATTACTGTATCTATAATTTTATTACATTTCTTGCGCTCTTCGCTCTCTCTGTCTCTGTCTCTCTGTCCTCTGTTTCTCCTTAACCCCTTGCCTTACGATTTGCTTTCCGATAGCGCGTGTCATAAACAGCAAGAAGGTCGGTCACACGTCGGGCCATTCACGATTTGGCTGAGCGTTCGAAGTTGTATGTACAAATCGCAGACGCCCTATGATTTGGAAATACATGTATATGGTACAACTAACTTTACTTTGCAAGACGTCTAATAAATATTTACTAAGGGCATATTCCGTAATTGATCTACGGTTGCGGTTATTAAATTTCAGCCAATTGCGTCGACTGATTTCGACTGCTGACAAAAAATCAATCGATGTCATTGGTTGAAATTTAATAATCACTACTGTGGTTCAAATACGGAATATGCCCCCAATAATTACGATCAATTGTGTAAGGTACTTTACTAATTTCTATCAGAAAGTATGTCTGCAGGTCGGATGCGGTGAAGAAAACTGAGTGAATGTCTCGTGTAATACGCATCAGCTCCACACGCCTCTGAAACATTTTATTTACATTTGGCATGGTCGACCCACCACGTCTCTGACACGACATTGTAAGCTAAGGGGCTAACGAAAAGCGCGTTGATTCACGAGTGCCAAGAAATGACCCAGAAGAGAAAGTAAAAGGGGAAAAAAGAAAGAAAAAAAAAGGATAAACGTTACTAGGAACTTTCCTATCTATAGAGCAAGAATTTGGCACAACTCTATGGATTAACGACCTTTTCAAATTCGCTGGTATATATATATATATATATATACATACTCTACTTTTAGTCGTGTACATACTTGATCCTCTTAAAGGCGAGCTATGGCAGAATAAGGACACTGAATACAATAACCGAACTCTATCGATTCCTCGAGATAACGATTGCATCGAGATACTCGGCATTTCGATGAAAACGATTGAGGACCTTGACCTTAGGACCTCTTTCAAGTGACAACGTAGCTTCAATTCACATTTCAAGTTCTCGCTCTCAATCGTTCGTACTCATTCGATTGTTATTTGGTCTCCGTCTCTCTCTATTTTATTGTATCTCCACATATATGTATATCGCACTCACGCTCCCGCCTGTACCGACTGTCATTGTTCGCTATTGGTAACACTGTACCGTCTCCTTGCCCCTTCCAAATATATATATACATGTATATGTGCATCAAATCGTTCTTTCCGACGTCGCCGTTTGAAAACGAAGCGGCGACGTGCCTTTGAGCGACGGCTTAACGACCGTCGCCGCGATGCTTGACAAGAATTTATTTTGTCTCGTCGCCTTGTAGACTTCTTAAACCAGGTATTAGCTTGCAGCAGAACCCCACAACACATTCTTTAATAACAACTTAATCCCAAGAATACACACACAGTTACGTCACGGAATTCTGCTCTTCTCTGCTCTGAATTCTTCCTTTGTTTCTGCATATACTTTTGTTAGGGATTGTTCGCCAGGATCGTTACAACTTTGTCACGTGAGTCTGGCTTTCGTGCAAGGACCAGGTCACGTTATGGCTTGTTGACGATTTAATATTAACCAGAAACGCCATGTATATATCTATGGGCAACGATATATTGCGTAGAAAGTTTTGCTGCTATTTTATAATGGCGGAATTAACGACTCGTGTCACGAGCGATAAAATTACATTGACAGAGCGTTTGAGCTCGTTAGTCCCGGTGACATCACACCGTACTGTAAAGGTGCGCGCGCAAGTGCGTCGATCGCTGCCATATGAATTCCGCTAGGTAAATAACGTCGATTTTTAAAAAGTCTGAGAATTTATCGGAAAAACGTTGAACAAAAATTATAACAGTCGTCAGACATTTAAATTATTGTTTTTTTTTGTTTTCAGCATTGGTCGGCTCCCTCACTATAGGTACGACGTTCTTCTTGTCGCCGATCGCTGGGATTCTAACTGACAAGATCGGTATACAAATAACGACATTTATAGGCGGTGCACTTGCTTCCGGCGGAATGCTCCTGTCCTCTCTACTTACTGATAAGGTATTATTCTTTTTGTTGTCAATTGAACGTTATAATTATTTTGAAGTACCTTATTGTGGACTGTCGTTACTTTTCTTTTTTTATTATTTTTTTACTTTTCTTCAGGTGGAGGCACTGTACCTTACGTATGGTGTGATGTACGGTCTCGGTGCGAGTCTTGCTTATACTCCGAGTCTGGTGATACTCGGTCACTATTTCAAGCGTTACTTGGGCTTGGTAAATGGCATCGTTACTGCCGGAAGTTCTGTATTCACCATTTTGATACCGTACTTGATGGACATCCTACTGAAGCGCATAGGTCTCGAAGGAACTCTTAGAAGTCTCGCAGGACTCACGGCTGTGGTGATGTTCTGTGCTGTGCTCTTCAAACCCATTATTCGTGAGTACAATTAATTGATCACACTAATCACTAATGGATTTCAAATTTATAAAGTCATCTGTTGGATACATTGTCTGTTCGTGAAGCTGACTGATAGAAGCGTATGCTATTATCAGTGGTTTTGAATAATTTTTATGTAATTATAATAATTTTTTGGTATATACATATTTCTAAGATTATTTTTCTTTCTTATCAGTTAAGAAACCCGTGCGACAGTCGTCATTGCAGACAAGAAGTTTCCGTGGAAAATTGCAGGAAATCATCAACGTATCAATATGGAAACGCAAGCGATACGTCGTTTGGGCCAGTGCAATACCGTTAGCGTTATTTGGGTCAGTAGGGATTTTAATAATTTTTACCTTAATAAATAATCGACGCGCGCAGTCAGCATCTTTTTAATTAATATTGACAGGATTGTCGGTGATGACGTTTAATACAAAATAATTAAGCAGTAGTTTATCTCCTTCGTTGTGAGCAATATATAATATATTTTTTATATTACATATTGTGTACTGTGTATCGTGTATATGTCTTCCATTGGAAATAAGTAGTACGCCATGCAATTGTTTAAACTACTCGGCGTCATCGTTCACAGTCCACTGCGAATCATTTACTACTGAATTCCTGTCATTATTCAGTGACGCTGTAAATTGCTTCATATTTACGGCTGTCACTGAGGCAGATCTGTCTGTTTAAAACTGCGGAGAATAAAGAGAATATGCCTTTTTAAGCCATTTTACTATAATGATTTTAATTACCTTTAGATACTTCGTGCCCTATGTACATATCGCAACGTTCGTCGAAAAGGTCTTCAAGGATGCCGATGGTAAACTTCCGGTTATGTGTATCGGTATCAGTTCCGGTGTCGGTCGTCTCGTCTTTGGATACATTGCCGATTTGCCACGCGTCGACAGAGTGCTCCTGCAGCAGGTAAAGGACTTGTATAAATTTTGAAAATATATAAAAGAAAAAGCCGTAATATAAATTAACTTTTTCTTCAAATACAGATTTCATTCATCAGCATCGGGATTCTGACCATGCTGCTACCAGTGACCAGTTCCTTTATTCTCCTGCTATTCATATCACTCTGCATGGGCCTCTTCGATGGCTGCTTTATCTCATTGTTGGGCCCTATAGCCTTTGACATCTGCGGTCAACAAGATGCTACCCAGGCTATTGGTTTCTTACTCGGAATGTGCTCCATTCCATTGACAGTAGGCCCACCGATCGCTGCTCTTCTTTACGACCACACAGGCAAGTACCATTTTGTACCTAACAGAGCTAAATTGATAAAATCACATTCATTAATCTTGTTGCGTAGACCGTAGTGGATCGCGAGTACTTTAAATTTGGTAATAGAAACTTAGAAGTAACCAAAATGAAAGGAGCGACCAAAGGTAACTTGAATAAAAATTAGTTAATTCCGAGCGGTAAGAATGTACTCACAATCAGTGATGGGTTTGCTAGTCGTTTAAGGTATTGAAACACGCCTTGCTATTTCAATGATGATTAGTATTGCCTGAATTATTTGCGGATGAGCGCTAGAAATTGTACGCGCGTGGAGATTTGGATTTTTTGAAAGAGACTACTGATTCGATTGTTATGAATGTTATTAGAAAAATGGGGAATGCTGTACGCAACAAACTCTGTGATGCTTGATCTTATTTTTTCTCTAGGATCCTACGATCTACCATTCTTATTAGCTGGAGTCCCACCGATAGTCGGCGCTTTGGCAATGTTTTTCGTCAGATGCGTCAAGGATGACAAAACGTCAGAACCCGCCGATCCAACCTGTCAATCCCTCAACTCAACCAGGCAGAATGGTAAAACTTGAGTCTTAAATCATTAACCACTAACGTAGATATATTAACCTTGCCATTGACTCTGTAATTATTCCAAGTACCTGCACCCTGTACAGTTGCATATTTTTCATTGCACTATGGAATGGTATCTGTATCATTGGTCGTTCGCTTAACGTTACTGAAATGCGCTATTTTTCTTGTCTGGTGGTGGTGGTGGTGTTGGTGGTAATATTGACAATTTTGTAGGGAATCCAAGAAACAGCATAGTCCCGCCACCTTACACAGAGGCTGATGAGAGTCGACGTCGGCAAGGTAGGTTTCGCTGCGATCGAGACAATGCAACTCCTATTAACTGCAGCAAGTACGAAAATTGTCCATTGCTCTCCCGGTATTCTAAAAGTGCACCATTACTTGACCATCTTGGAGATAGCTTTCCGATTCAGTATGGTTCATTGGGCGTCACCGATGACCGGTTGTACGTAGGACGTGCAGGCGTACCGGTCGTACCTAATTGTTGAGTTTTAATGACAAGGCGCTTGCGTAAAGCGATATCAATGTTCTCTTTTTGTTTTTAATTTTTGTATGTTTGTCACGGATGCCATGTGTTAATTGTTTCATCAATTATGACGACGCAATTAATTTATTTATATGCAACCTAGTCGAATTTATTGTTTCAACGTATGCAAGTGTAACGCGACTGTAATCTAGAAACCAATTTCATAGTTTGATAGGTTACAATTAATTTAATGATGCGATTGCTAGTCTTATTAATTTTATATTTCATTTTCGAGTTTCTCCTTGTTGTGCTCTTTTTACGCATTTAGTTTCCCTTCGTTTTTCTTTTTTCCTTTATACTACTCTCACAATGATTTCTCGTTAAAACCAGATGCCTGACTTGACTCTCTGAGCTGTACTAATAAATATATTTTATTTTTCAATAACGATGCTTTCCTCTTTCTTTATCTTTTCTCACGCTCTATTTCTCTCTCTCATTTTCTTTTTTAAGACTTTCCAAGAGAGGTAGGCAGTAGAACGTGCTTCCTCCTATTCTGTCCTTACTTTCTTACGATTTCTCATTTCCTTAATCTTTCCAGTTTGATGTGGGAATCATTTTTATTAATATAAGAACGTAGTAGTAACAGTATTTTTGGTGAGTTTCTTCTTTTCTCAATGATAATAATAACAGATGGAACTTACTGTAAACTGACGTAGTTCTTTAAACTCTTCTGTATTTCAGAAGGGAGGGAGCTCCAGGATTTGCGTACCAATGGAAACCCGCCGACTTCGCCGTAGAAGAATTTATCGAATTGCACGTCGATTGAACAGCGACGTAGGAAAGTTTATTGAAAACTATTTTTGGTCCTTTCTCTTTACACGAAGTATGAATGCGTGTGTTGCGCGTGCTTAGCCAATAATACCCAATGACAATGCCAGCCGGATTATAAATTATGTCTGCATCCAGGTAAGCGATGGGTACTGGAAATATAGATTTTAAAAAGAGAAATCTTGCCAGTGTCATTGTTTCGTCTATCTGTTTATAAATTACCAACATTTTTAATATCTTTTAAATCAACTTCCATGAAGTCATTGGCAGTCATCATTCTTTCATAAAATTATTCAATTATCCCTCTCATGTTCACATAAAGATGATCACTTGCAATAGAATTTTTCACTTGTTTTTTGCATTTAATAAATTGTTATTCCTGCATTTAAAACCTGGTGATTAATCATTTTGATTAATGATTGGTCGACGATCAAAAAACGAATTTTTATTTTACAAAAATTTTTTTCCAAATTTGAAATAACTTAATGTCCACGTAGTAAGCAACGACCGCATGTACTGGAACGAATGAATGATTAATGATACAAAGATACAATATTTTATCTCGCGTGAAAAACAATATTTTTCGCATAAATCTTTCGGACTGCAGAGTACAGTGCGAAATAGCCGATTGATCTTTTGATTAAGATAATTATTTTTAAAATTAAGATAGCAAGAAGGAAATAACGTCAAACCGCACGCAACGCGCGTCAATAAGCATAATTGATATTCTGGTCACCGTTTTAGTCGCAGTTTATAATTATCGAAGATTCGCCCTGAAGGAATGTGAAATTCTCCAAAGAAATTAGAAGACGTTCATTGGATCATAGGATCCATAGATCCCTGAGCTACCTCGATTCTCTTATCAGATAGGGAATCAATTATGACCTAACTATTTTATATAAATATATTAATACAATCTGTTATAAATATAGTTATTATTGTTACTATTACTATTAGTACTGCCGTTATCGTTTATCATTCAGGGAGCAGAAACGATGCCTGGCGTAAAACAGAAAGATTTATTAAAATTGTATCGTTGCCCCTGAAAGCACTCGAGCGATCTATAAATCAAATTTTAATAACCTATCGAATCTCCTCCCGATAATGAAACTGAAGAAAAATCGATCATTATTATATGTATCTACTGACTGTTGATACGTAGGTGGATCCAAAAGGAAGGACTTGCCATTATTTTTTTAAAATACTGATTTATCCTAATTCGTGGGTAGGATACATATGAAAGAGACGCAGTCATAAGATGCATGTAATATTGGATCTATATTAGATCAAAGCGTAATCTATATTTATAATGAAAATAAAATTATTATTATATTATATAACGTGTGGGCATAGATTGACGAGGACACATGATAAAATGTGGCATACAATAATTAATATCGAGAGATAATCGATAGTGATGAATTTATGAATTAATTATTATCAGCGAGTAGATATCAAAGAAATCGTTTATCGTTCTTTTATTGTCAGTTGAGCGTCGCGACGCTAGCGTATGCGTACCACGCAGATCGTGTGTTTTGCCTTTTTAACGTTGTGCAACGAGCCTTATAAATCAATTGAGAATTAACGTAGAAGTGATGAACTCGGTAACTTCGCGCGTTTATTTACTATAGAAGCTGCCATACTGTGCTGTATTGATTATCAAATACTTCGTGTCCATAGCTGCCAATCGTATTAATTATGTATTAGCACAATTATTAGCTTTCGATGGAGTAATTCGGGTACTAGAGAAGTACTTAAATCTTTAGGAAAAATGAAACTATGATATATATTTTAGAGAGATTTCCCAAAAAGCTGCATGTCGTATTTTATATGTATGTATGTTGAAACAGTAAATAAATCTATGTACGTTACTTATGTCGTTTATATTTACGAGTTATTTATTAATTATTAAAAATACGTTTTCGTTAGCCTTTTCGCTACGACTAGTCGCACCGCGTCAAAAGTGTACATATGTAATATACATTGCTCACGCATATAGTGTGTATCGCGGGCGTTTTGTGGCGGGTGACTATAGTTACTATAGGATTTTGGAGGTCGCTGAAACTTGGACTTCAAATTATGAAATTCATAATGCCCGATACTACCAAAATGCAATTTTTCAATTGTTATGGCAGGGAGTATCAATTAAGTCAACTACCGTTAAACGCATTCTAAGTATATGCCAGTGGCGGACTCCGTCGGCCATTGATCCCCGCGCAAAATGTCTCCGACAGAGGGTGACTTTAGACTAGCAAGTACTGAATAGAACCCGCACTACTCCAAGTGAAGCTGACCTAAGAGCAAAAGCACGGACAGGACTTTACCCAGAGCCAACGCACTACCTCGCACGTCCTCCCCACCGGCCCATAGGATCATCTCTACCCACAAGAGTGCTTAGATTCACTGTACGAAAGACCATGGCTCTAGCATACCCTAACGGGGCTCAGGGGCCTCGTCGGCAGACCCAAAGGCTCCCATATCGGCCACAACTTGGACCCGACCCACTGAGCAAGCTCAGCGGATGGGGCGTAAGGGCAACTCCGACATCATGGTCTATACATGTAGTAACTACTAATAGAGTGACTGCCCTTATATAACTACTCGAATGAATATGTTCAACCCGATTAAGGAATAGGAGGAGTAAGACAAGCACAATGCTTAAAAAGTACAGACTATTGCCACAAACCAACGGTACAGAAAGGCTTCTAATAAATAATTGATGTGACAGTTTTATTAAAAATACCGCAGTCACGATTCTATTGGTCATAACTACATATGAACAATAACATCATTTGTTTCTCACATTGATCCACCTGATATTGATAGCGACCGTTCCAATGTATGATCAATTAAATAATATAATAAATTATAAACCCGCGGCATCAATAAATCAATAATATCGCATACACATATTACATCGATCTCATTACGTAACTTGATTGTCCATTATCCTGGATACTTTGTCCAAAGAACAATAATGTCACCGTGATCTCTTTCACAATGGAGAGGACACTTATTGAGTCGTGATCTCCTCCTGATCCATAATCGCGCGTGCCTGATCCCTTTCAGGATTGAGTGTGCGCTCACAGTTGCTACGGTGGCGGTAACAATTTGATCTTGGATTAAATGATCTTGTCGTGGTATCCCTGTGAGCCAAGATCAGTGAATTCACCCCTCTTCGTGATTTTCTTGCTTTCCAGACTCTCCTCATCTCAGCTCTGACTTCGCCATTCAGTAGACAGTAAAGAAGAGCGACAAACGTACCCTGAAATTCTTTAACACAATAGAGACGACGTTTGTTAACGCGCATTGAATTCTTCATACCTGAAACGATGCGAACAATTGATCGCAGAACAGCCAGACGAGCTCCACTCTATAATCCTTGTGATAAGATAAACCAAGGAAAAGAGTATAATGGGCGCCGAACAGCGGTACGAGTACAAGGGTGGACTTGGCCCACCTTCTGTAAAAACAGATAAAAAATTTTCTTAACTTAACAAAACATTTTTTTAAACCCTTCATTTTTTTTTGATAATTTACCTGTATCGCATTTTTTTTCGTTGCATCTGCAAGGACGTCTTCAATTTGGCCAATAGGACCCTCACGATATTGAGGAACAGGATAAAGTTGAACTGTGCACGTTAAATATTAAAGAATAATTGATCATTGATTATTTGCTATGTATAGATATATTTTTGTTATACGATGAGTAATTACCAAAATTGAAATCATTATTGGTATACGTATTATTAAGAATAATGATTGATCAGTGTGCGTTGTCCAGCACAGTGTGTCCTCCAGTATGATGCGAACTGCGATCCAGGGTATAACTACGATACAGGGTAGTCCTGAAAACCAAAGGAAATTCATATGACAGAACGTAAGTATCAATCCGATAATTTTTACGTGATTGAAATTACTCACCCCAGCCTAGAGAAATGTACAAGGTAATTGGGGTTGTGTCGGAGCAGAGTGCAAGAAAAACAAGATTGTGCAAATAAAGTCCCTCCATGAGTATCCAGGCGTAATTCGCAACAATGAAGTATTGCCAGACACTCGTGATGGCTTTGCAGATCCAAGTCTGAGCAAAATAAAAATTTCGATCTTTGAGTATCGAATATACACGAAAAAATGTCCCTACTGTATTTTATTTTTTATTTTTCGTTTCAGTCTTATTTTTCGTATTCTGTACATTGTGCTCCTTTATGAAGACGCCTTTTCCATCGACTGCGACAACGTCCCAGGCTAATCCAACGCCGCCCACGAACAGCCAATCTTTCAGAAGAGCCATAAACGCTCTCATGATGAACGAGACGAATAAGTGCTTGTGCAACCTGTTCCTGGAATTTCGAAGTTTCCTGGATACATAAAAGAAAGCAACGTTACAGAAAAATACGGAATGACATTGAAATTGACGTAATAGTGAGGAAATGAGGGAAAGAGTTTTTCAGGATTCGGTAACCTGAGAAAGGAGAAGATCACCAGCGCTATGACCAACGTAGTAAAGGAGGACGCATAGCCTATCTGCGAGACTGTTTTGATGACCGATAACCATTTCTGTAATAAAGTAATTGTTAACGCAAGAAATTAATATTAAAAGACAAGTCAGAGTAGCTTCTTCCTTACGTTCACTAAGTCTAAATTCCCGTCCGGGCCGTAATTCGTTCGATTTGACAATTCAGTAAAGTCAGCAATCGCTGTGACGTATTCGTCTCTTGGTGGTCTGCACTGACTGTAATTACTCCACGTGACTCCATCCAAATTTTGATACCAACGTCCACTTGACAAGCAGATTTTGCTTGCCGTTGCATTTTTAGGATTGTATCCGAATGCAAAACTAGGTGGACAAGGCAAGATGGCAGTTTCTGAAGCGCCGGTGCTGGGCCAGCATAGTAAACGATCAAACGACGGCGGACATCGAACTCCCGTTGTGTTATTGCTGTTTTCTAATTTTAATAAATACTCAAATTCAAATATTCATATCTTTTCGTGCATAACCTGATAAGAAATAACAATGGTGGCACGGCTGATTATGTATCCGCATAATCATAGAAAATTCATAATTTCAAAATTGCCTGATTTATACATTACATGGGCTTTTCTTAAATTTTCATGTAAAATTATAGACAGAAAATTTACCATTAAAGTAATCAAATTCAAGAATTTGAATTATATCTACTACACTTTATGGGTGTCTTTGGACCACTTATGAAAAAAATACTTACCTAGGCTGAGTAGATGTTCGCACCGTGACTTTTGCTCAGCCACGTAGCTATCAAAAATATTTTGGACCATTCTGCAACGAAAGAGAAAGTAAAAGGGATAAGAGTGAATATTTACTGGAAACACCATCTATCATACTGCTAGTGTCATTAATGATATATTGCTCATAATGATAACAGCTTGACTCTGTAAAATAATCAGTCATTCAGTTTTCAGATTGACATAAGTAGATACCAATAATATAAGAACCTTTTTGACAAAACGTAATTTTATTTATTCACCCAAAATAATGGGCAGATCTACGTTGGCTTAAGACACGATATTTTATTTATTAATTGCAGCTGTAATGGCACATTTCGACACAGTTCTTTCACCTTCCACAATGTTCGATTAAATTAAACCCAAAGTCCTTACTGTATTACATTAGATATAATACGGCTTATGAAGAAACTAATTTGACTTACTCTTGCACTTTCTCCAAGTACATACAAGACAAAGTGACTGGATTAAGATTTAAAAAATATGCCAATTTACGTATAGCAAGAAGACTCCAACGAAATACATAAGTATGAGAAAATTAAGAAAACATGAAATTCTCGTATAAATGCATTAAAACACTAAAGAAACTGTAATATGTGATTCATGATTTATCCGTCTCTTAGTTACAATAAATAATTAGAATCAAAGGTCCAGGCTAACCGGAAAATCGTTTTACCTGCAGTTGACGTGTGAACGTCGCTTTACAATCCAAAATATTCGGAGAATCCTCTTTTAGAAATATCAATACCTCGTCAAATTCGTATGCCGTCTATTCCATCACGAAACAATCAGAGCGCCCTTAAAGCTGAAAGCCTCGAGATGCCGTTTGATGTCATTAACCAAAGTGCCGTAATATATTTCCTGCGCCTTCGAAGATCCTTTGCGATCGTCCCCTAAGAAGCGTCTGTAATCCCGGACGGCGAAGTTCTGATTGCGTGTTTCTCCAAGCGGCAGGATCTCTTGCTTTTTTTCTTTGCATCCCTTCTCGTTCATGATTTTCATGGCGCACGCGTGTAAACTTCACATTTTCGTATCACAGTACTGTATTGTCCATTAGCAATTTGATGAAGCGACATTTTCTTTTTGCCCATTGGAAACACAGCATTTGACATTAATTATTCGCGCTTTACATACACGCCTTTGTGAAGTTCAGTGTAATTACGCGTTAATAAAGTTCCAGGACTAATTTTTCAGAGTTTCAAAAACAAAATTAATATAATAATAAAAGAATGTCGATGACGTCAATACTTACCGGTAGCGATCAGAAAAGATTTTGTGTTTTAATAATTTCTAAATAATCGTCCAGAGGCGTGACTTCAGCTATTGTCTCTTAGGGGGATGAGCCGGAACAACAACCTGTTTAAGTTTCATTAAAAAAAGGAGTGACGGAAGTCAATCTCGGAGCGACTGATATATCGCTGGAATCTTGGAAGGCATAATTTTTAATTGCTAGCTTATTGCGTATTGCGTTTGCGAAATTCTTGACGTACAAAGATTCAAGAAGAATGATTATATCTTAAATAGTCCTCCTACGCGAGAGAACTTATTAAATAAATTTCATAATACGATCGGATAATCCTTTAAGGCTCTTTTCCACAACGGTAATAATTGTCGTCATTGGGCTTAGCTGAGTAAAAATGATAAAAATATATTTCCTTCATCTTTCTATTTCCTGTATTGAATCGTGACGTCTAACGTCGTCAATGATGCTGACCATCAAAGTCTGGCACTTGAACCTCACATAGGTGACATTAAGCCAATAAAGAGAAAGAAGAAGAAGAAAAAGATTGAAGTGACGTTCGCCTATCAATTTCGTTATGTCGCCACGTGAAGATATTAAAGGGATAAGAGGCAAGAGAATACAATGTTGTTGGATCGATGACAAGTATGGTTGATCAATCGAGGATGACTTTACGAACACATAATATTTAATCTGGCCGACCTACAAAACGACTAAGTGGATTAAATTGTATCATTTTGAAACTATGCGCGATAAAAACATAATAAAAATAGTCGGTGAAGTCATCGAGCAGAAATATTGTATTCTAAGAGTGATTATTTTATCTGCTTTACCGTTTACTCCATTTTTCTATTACCGTTCGCCAATTTATACACATATGTCCAGGCGTAACAATACAAATAAATCATATCATATGTTTTAGCGATTGATAATTTTTATCTTCATCGTTATAATGCACGCGCGTTACTATACCCATAAAATGTATGCACGCAGTATATCATTGTATGTACAATATACTGTGTATATAGATATAACATAAGATACCTGGAGATAATTATGGCGAATTCGCATATAAGCGTTATGCCTGTCACAACCATCGTAAATCGACTTTACCATTCATTACACTTGATTCCAGATAAAATCCAAGAGAGAAACAGTTAAGAGATTGAATGAAGAAGAATTTGTATAACAATACATTTGGTCGTCAGCGTGCGGACGGAGGTATTAAAATCGATCACAGCTATATGGGCGTCGCTAGGCTACTGGTTACAGAAGTTAACTTACGTCTTTTGTCCTAAAATTTTAAGCTCTAAGCTGATTAGTCCCATATATAATAAAAATTGCTAATATGAATTAATGCGAGTAATCCATCACATCCTATAATTTGTTAGTGATTAAAATTATAAAGTATATCAATTTTCTCCAATAATGATCTTCCTGTTCATCAAGAAACAGCTGATCGCTTCGAAGCGAGAACTGTATGATTTTAATCTAAGGACAATAATATACTTAATACAGCATAAAACATTAAGATACGTTTAAGACACGTTGCCGAATCATATCAATCTGCTTTTTACGTTTTAACAATGTTTCTAAAACTTATCTAAATGGTTTGTCCTAATGTGAATATATATGAATATATGTACAAAATATATATTACATTATGTATTACGTATATATGTATAAATTTTGTTATCTACATCAGAGAAGCCTCGGTAAAAATTTGTGTAATAGGTGTGGATGATAGGATAAGTATTAATGGAGTGCGTGTATAAGGAAAGCAATAAGATAATCTGTATTAGTCGCGTATGAGAATGTAAATGAGTATATTGGAACATATGACTAATGCGTGCTTGCGTGCCAGTCACAAAATGGCAGAAGCATCAAGTATCTGCTGGTAATAACTAAAACTTGTGTATAATAATGGGTTCTACTTGTGAATACAGATAGTTACTATATACGTATACATGTGAACAATTTCCCCACACGTCGGGATACACGTGCTTGTACTTTTAATTGATCATACTTTATATGGATCATTGTAAGTTTATATATAGAGGAAGGGAGGGTGGGAGAGAGCGGGAGAGAGAAAGAGAGAGAGAGAGAGAGAGAGAGAGAGAGAGAGAAGAACGGGATCGGGACATGAACAATTAGGGCAACCGTCCTGCTGTAGACATGCGTCGAAGGAGTTGATTAGGTTCATCGGTTTATCAGTTGACGTGTCCATGCGAACCCGTGAGCTTCGTGCGAAGATTTGAAAAAGAACAAGAATTATAATTCTTGATCGAATCATTAGCGAAATTTTACAATACTTATGGAGTCGTTAAGGGACTTACCAATAAAGCATAAATTGCATTTTCATAAGAACGGTGGGTGACAGATGCTAAAAAATATGAGGAAAAAGTAATATAAAATTCAATTTAGAAAACTTATAATGTACTTTCTAGTTGGTCCGTTGTTACTTACTTTATTGAGAAGCAAATTTAGTCCTGAGACTGACAAGTTGATTGCTCCTGAGAAATTTCACCGGTGTCGATACCAATTATTATTTTTTCTAGGCAAGAAACATAGAAGATACGTGGTGCGACGCGTGTGGCGCTGCGCTGGTGAAAAAATAAAGAAAGAATTAAAAAGTTATTGCGACAATACTAGTCTGCATGGTTTTCGATATATAACATCATACGAATCGAATTTCCTTGAGAGACTTATATGGCTTGCGGTAACGTTACATGTTTATTCGATTGACAAGAATTTTGATGGCTTTAAGAATTTGCTAATAATAAAATTAATTTTTTTTTAATTATCACTCACGAATATTATAATCCAACGTGTCTTCGAAAGAGCAGGTGTGTCTTTTGGGTTTTGTGCTCAGCGTAATCCTTATGCTGCTCGTGTGGCAGAGATTCACAAAGACTCCCACAGTGACGACCATCGATACAACCACAAGTCCTATTCGTAGTCTGCCATTTCCCTCAGTGACGATCTGCAATTACAATAAGATTTATAAGCCCGAGGCGGACAAACTTGCAATAGAATTGTGAGTGATAGCATAAAGAATTTCAAAGAGTCACAGTTATTGACTGATAAGGTACCGAAGGGTTTTAAGAACTGATTTGACAGATTTTTCATTTGATATTGTACAGGTCGCGTCACGGATTAAATGTGACGGAAATTGAAAATTTCTTTATATCCTTACCAACGTTAGTGAAGCCTGAATACATTACAGTGGACTACATGCCAGCTTTGAAAGTGATCAGATCACTTGGCATAACGATCGACGATCTGATGCACAGGGTAATTCAGAAGTGATCGATAATTAACTAATTAAGTTATTAACTCGTGATCTTGTGAATTAAGATAAGCTTGGCTGATATTATTTCTTAAATGTCAAATTTTCATTCAATTCATTCTATGGACGCGTTACTGATTTACTTTTACAGCTGATGCAACCCTGTGACAAACTTTTGGTCAAGTGTGCCTGGCTGGGACATTCGTACGATTGTCAAAAATTATTCAAAATCGTCAAATCCATCGAGGGTCTATGCTGCTCGTTCAATTATCACGCCACGGTCACAAATTCAAACGTGTACGTAATGATTTCATGAGTATAGTTATAGTATAATGATTTCGTGGTAATTCTCAAAGGGATTCAAATCTTGTCATTAGTTCTAGTAAAGGAATCATCGATCTGGTTAAACGCTAATATTGTCTTGTCCGTGCGATGATTAACCTACAAGCACTAATTGTTCGGCAAATATAATTTTTCAATGCGACCTCTTATTTACATTCTCATTAAGGTCGCTTGTCAATTCTTTCACGTGAAATCACAATTATCTCACTTCGACACAGAACAAATTTCTCTAGAATTTCATGCTACAGGAAGTAACGCTCTTATCGATTGTCAATATAGTAATTTGCTCACTCCAAAATTGTAACGATTGTGTTTCCGTGTATATATGTAGACACACTCATTAGGCCTTCTTCACGTTTGTATAATTACTTAACACAACAGGACGCTGAGCGTAACGTCTTTGCAAGTAGATCCAGCTAATTACAGTACTTTTGAATCGACCACGACAACCGGAACAACCGAGTCGTATCCGGGAGTGAATGAAATCCAGGTATATATGAAACAGAAAAATTAAACAATTAAATTGATCCTGCGTGTGAACAATTGTTTTACTCACCTTCCGTCTGCACACTGGGTATTTGAGGACTAGCCTAGATTTTCAGGCTGTCGTACCCCTAATGCGTTTCGGCAAGTAGGACTCCATTGCTGCCAAGATTTTTTAGCGGAAGAAGCCAAGCTTCCTCTATTTATGTCGGAGAAACTTGAGATCGAAATTTCGAATGTGCCTTCAAATGCCAGTGTAAATATGGAGGGTAAAGATTGGCAAAATAAAATGTGTATGCTAACGAGGATTCTGTTCTATAACAATAAATATTGGTTTACCGGAAATGGCAGACGGTACCCGGTGCCGGAAGAGATGTTGGACTCAGTGTTGTAATCGACATGGAAGGGAGTATGTATGCAGGGGCCGTGAGGTCCTATGTAGGGGCTTCTATACTCATTCATGATCCTGTCGAGTATCCAGATGTTGATTTGCAAACGGCTGTGACGCAACCGTCACAGGAAACTGCCATAATACTTTCGGCTTCGGTAATTGAAAGTATGGATAATGTGAGGAATCTTGATCTTAGCAGGCGCAATTGCTGGTTCGAGGATGAGGTCTATTTATATTATTGAAATTTTTCAAAATAATATTTGACTGTGGTTTTTTTCATTTTGATTCTTAATTTTCTAGACCATACTGAAGTTCACCATGGAGTATAGTTATCAGTCGTGCGTTGCGCAATGTAGAATCGAGCATATTTTAAACCTCTGCAACTGTATACCGTTTTACTATCCAACAATATGTGAGTTTGAAATTCATTGATCTTTAACTTTTTGTCTTTACTCAGTGCCTTTTTTCTTGCAGTTAAAAATGTAAGAACCTGCGACCTCACCGACGTTCGCTGCATGAGAACCTACAGAAGTAAGAATATTAATGAATGTCACTAAAATTATTTCTGTAACGGTGACATGGAACTTTATTGATAGTACCTTATATGTTTTTGCATATAAAAAAGGAATCCTATCCAGTCTGCAAACGCCGATAGACACGGAAGCTACAAATAGAACCTTCACTAAGGCTGAATGCTCCTGTTTACCACAATGCAGTGATAAGTCCTATACACTCCGCACTGAGACTGCAACACTGGCATCGTTTAACCATGCTGCACCTATTTTGTAAGAGATAAAATTAATAAGTCAACTGTAACTCATAGGAAGAAAGACATTTAAATACTTATATCGATAAATATCATCAGGAAGAATTTAGACACGAGGAATCTTTCTCTGATCTACGTCTATTTCCGCGATATCACCTGCCTGAAGTATCGTCGTGAGATTCTCATGAGCTGGGATAATTTATTGGGTGAGTTAAAAAAGAAAGTAAAAAATATAAATATATTCGACCAGGTATTCGAAAATGAATATTCCCTTGCAGCATCCTTCGGTGGAATCTTTGGCTTGTGCCTGGGAGGCTCTTTTGTAAGCCTTGTCGAGATACTTTATTACTTTACGATAAAGATATTTCACAGGAGTCTAGAACCCACAAGACCCGTACCGACCAAGCATGTGGTTCTCGCAAGGAAATCTTTTGGAAGAGTTATCGACCGTTCCAGTACTCCAAAACAAAGTAAACTGGAAAATCTTGGCCTCTTTAGAGAAAATATGTATATGCATCGAGGTCAATTAGATTAAACAATGAGATTTAATTTGCCGCGTGTACTAAAGTAAGGCGAGTATTGGATCTTGAATGATTGCCCAAACACTAGCCCTTTTTATTATATAATTTACTGAATTAATTGTTACCTTTGTCGAAAAATTCGTCTAGGAAACAATTGAAGCTGATCGAGATTCGAATAACTTTCGAAACTACCAGAAGATAGCGCCACGTGTAATTGTCTGGCAAGTGCTGCCCCTTTCAGCGGCAATACTCTCTACTAATTTTTACATTTAGCATACGCTTTCAAATCGGGGCTGGCAACTACTGTCTGTTCGTTTCTTTAACACGCAAATAGCCATGAGCCTGTCTCTCTCATTCCCACAGAAGCATAGAAAAACTATGAAATTGAAAAAGCTTGATAAATAACAAAATTCCTTAAAACCCATACGCACATACAAGCGTATTTACGTATCAAACAATAAACAGTTGTAAAATTGACTCACAGTCCCTAAAAATGTTTGCAATCCGTTTCCAAAATATTTATATATATAAAAATATCAAAACGCTATTAGTATGGACTTTTTCGCTTTATTGCTATGGTACAATTAAAATAAATTACATCGTAACGGCAGCCACAGTATCTAACACATTTTCAATTATTGTATATTATTAATCGCCTCGATCTATGCGAGACTCGCCTACTCCATCGTGTAACAATATTATTATAATAAGATCTCTGCGCTAATCCACGAATCAAGACGCCGATGCGCATACGAGCACTGCGGGTAACTTTGAAGAGCAGAACGGTTGCCCGTTTCGTGTTTTGCCTGTCTTATAGTTTCCCTTTCTTTTTTTTTTATACACAATTATTAGAAATCGTTACACAATAATACAAACGAGATCGATCGGTTTTCTTGATGCTCCCTTTATATGTATATTTCTCTTCCTTTTTTAAAGTCACTTCCTTATACGCGTAGCAAGACCAACGTTCATTGAGTATAATGTTTATATAATAACGGAACGACTTGTGTTCTAGGAATTGTACATATTTAATAAATATATATACATATACATATATATCTACCGCGTTATATGTATATATGTATATGTATATTATATATGAAATAGCATGACGACTGCACGAAAGTTTGCATCGTGCAAGGAATTTTCGATTTTGAAAAAACGTGCAAGTGACCAGATTATAATAGATTATGCGTCTTTACAGTTGTCGGAAAAAAGTACGGAACGATTATTACTAATTAATTGCAATTACATGGTTTCTTTATCTTTCTTCTTAAACAAAATTTCGAGATCGTGTCGCCTTATAACGAAAAGGGGAAATCGTTATGCCGGCCTAAGCATGGTTAGAAACGAGGGAAAAAATGAAAAAAAAAAAAATATGTCAGAGAGGGATATGTCAGATGGGAAAGTGCTACACCATTATGTAATGACGAATAAAAAATAAGCAGGGAGCAAAATAAAAGTGATACGACCTTTCTTGTTCGCACATCATTATCCTTGTTTCCAGTTGCGTTCTTTCTTTTTATTATTAGAGTGACTGTAGCAGTCACAGTTGTTTTTAAAATTTTTCAAAGGATTTGTAAAAACTCTGATATTTATAATCGAACTCGTACGCGATTATGTATTTGGTATTTCAGATACCAATTTGTATTAGACTCTTTACTGTGTACTCCGATTCTGCTGTGCCATCCTTTTTTTATTTATTTTTGTCTACTTAACGACCCTGGTACAATACTAAAACAATTCGAGCACTGCGTTAAGCTTTTATGTAAATTTTTTCTATTGAATTTATGTTACGCGTGTGTCAATCCCATAGCTGGTGCTTTGTTTCTTGTTTCGTTCTTATGTTTGATGTACGTACGTGGGAAATTAATACTTGGTCGACGTCATTCAGTCCGTTTCGCGGAGCTAGCCCGCTCAATAAAATGCATTTGAATTACATTCAAACTATTGACACAGCATATTTCCTGTTTCTATCTAGTCGTTCACGTATGCGCGTTCATAAACGCGTTAGATATCCTTGTAATTTATTTTTCTTTTCCTTATTACTCTTTCCCTTCTTAGTCCTAGAATAGGTTTCTCTTTCTTCGTATGCGTCTTAGGATCTCATATACTCGTACTCGTATTCGCGCAAGGGGACAAATGTCTCCTTGATAGACTGCGGCGACGCCCAACGCAGGGCATAGTGAGGCCCGCCGGCCTTGTCATTGGTTCCTGACATTCGACTGCCGCCAAATGGTTGCTGACCTACGACGGAACCTGTTGACTTGTCATTTATATAGAAATTTCCTGCTGTGTACTTGAACTCTTCCAGGGCATGTTTAGCCCAGTTCCTGTAGAGAAATAGATGATTCAGTACTGAAAGGTTCTCGCTAAGGGATATTTTTTACTTCAAACTTTTAACAGTTACTCACAGATCCTGGGAGAAAATTGCTCCGGTTAAGGCGTACGGTGTTGAGGATTCCACAAGCTTCATCGTCTCGTCGATCTGCGAATCCTTATAAACATAAATCGTGAGAACCGGGCCAAAGATCTCTTCGGTCATTATCTTATCTTTTGGATCTTTTGTCACAACTATCGTAGGCTCGATGAAGTAGCCCTTCCTGTGAAGAAGTTTATATTTAAATAGGATCTAAGAAGGTGATTATCAGTTTTAGATTGGAACAGGGAAGAACGTACGAGTCATCGTAACCACCGCCGCCGATAATTTCCAGGTTGGGAGATTTTTTGGCATGCTCGATGTACCCAGTGATTCTCTTGAATGCTACAGCGTCGATAACTGCCCCGGTGAAGACGGTGAAGTCCCTGACGTCGCCGATCTTCAGTTTATCCCTCGTCTCCACAAGACCTTGTTTTACCTGCAAAAGCAGTCCGGAATATTATGACTCAGACAGATTCCTCTCATAAAATTGACGAAGATAATTATCACAGTAGACAAGTTTGAACCTGGCCAAGTCCCAAGGAACGTCTTCACGGAGAACATATTATCGTAAGACACACTATTATTTTTAGATGCCAGGAAATTCATTTTTAAAACTGTCATAGCACTTTTTTACAATTTCCAACACATCAGAACAGTCTAACGTGCAATCGTCTTACCCGACTCCACAGGGATTCCGGAACGTACATTCTGCTACAGGCTGAACATTTCTGTCCGTTGAATTCGAAGGAGCTCCTGATGGTTCCCATCACGACAGATTCCACATCTGCACTAGGGTGTATAAAGTGGTAGTTCTTGCCACCACACTCCCCGATGAGCTTGGGATAGTTTCTATACTTGCTGATGTTCTGCCCGACCTGGGTCCAAAGTCGATTGAACGTTGGTACGGAACCAGTGAAGTTGATGCCAGATAGATACGGTGAGGAAGTGATCGTGTCGCCGAAGACGGGTCCTTCGCAGGGGATGAAGTTGACGACGCCTGGGGGAACGCCTGCCTCGCGACAGATCTTGAAGATCCACCAGTTGGAGAGCAACGCGGTGTCAGACGGTTTCCAGAGTACGGCGTTGCCCTGTGAAAGAAAATAGGTTGCCAGCCTCTCCGGTGCCCTTAACCGAAAAGCGCTCGTAGGTAGTTATCGTTATCGAAGCCCAAAGCTGCGAACCATCAGAGCCGGCGTGTAGCTGAGATTGCCGCCGATAGCAGTAAAGTTGAACGGCGAAACGGCTGCAACGAAACCGTCCATGCCGCGATACCTCATAGAATTCAGGGTCTCACTGTGCGGCGAGATTGGCTTGTACTTTAGTGCTTCCTTCACGAAGTAGCCATGTATTTTGAAGAAGTCAATAAGCTCTGCCGCGCTGTCAATCTCCGCCTGGATTGCAGTCTTACTTTGACCGAGCATCGTTGAAGCGTTTAGCTGTTGACGATACTCCTTGGCCATCAGATCAGCAGCCCGCAGCCAGATTTCTAACCTCTTCTCGATAGGAACCTTTTCCCATTCGCGCTGAGACTTCACTGCCACGTCTATTGCCTTTTTGACTAGTTCTGAAGTGGCCCAATGGTACTTTGCTATCTTGTTCTTATGATTATGGGGCTGGAAGTACAAAGCGTGTCAGACACTTTTTAACTATTAAAATGCTTTGATACTAGTAATCTGTCGAATATGCTACTTACCATTACTTGATACTTCACCAGATTCGTCTTGATTTCTTCATTTCCAATCACCAGTGGAATCTCTTCGCACTCTCCAGCCATTTTGTCCAGTGCCTTTTCTAATTCTGCACGTTCCTTGCTGCCTTTCTTGTAAGTCAGGACTGGCTCGTTTTCCAGTGGGATATCTGGTGGATTTGGCACAGGCACGATTGTTCCCAAGCATCTTGTGCCAACTCTGCTCATATTTATAATTCAATAATTAACACAATAATATTTATTACTTAAATTAGCTCGAAAAAGATTTATAACTATTCTAATCTTCTCGAAAGATTAAAGAAGGGACAATCAGTCCATTTGATATAAGGCTGACACGCGACAACGTTTCTTATCTAAAACATATATGTGGTAAGATCAAAAGTGTTTGCATCCTGATATCTTGTGACAACAGAACATGTTAAGTACATAATAATATCTAAATCCATAAGATCCTTCTGCGGATCTTTCTGAAGTGTGCCAAGTTATAATTGTCCTCTTGACATTGTTATATAGTACTGCTTTTAGCATGAAGTCAGAATGAATGAACTAGTCTCTGTGAATTGCTGTTACTATGGGTCAAGACAATGAGAAAAGATAAATATAATAAGTGGCTTAATATATATAGGAGGTATGTTAGGTGTTTAGAGCTGTAAGATGTTATTTTAGCCATGTCCCCTGCACATACAAAAATCTACATTCAACCAATAGCACCAGCAGCACACTCAGGGATGATTATGTAACCTTATCTTACCAGTTGACCCAAAGTATTAAGAGCTCTTATCTATGTAAGTTACCATTAATGAAATTATGACAAATTGCATGTGGTGATATCGTCTTTAATTAATTATTGGTTTCTCAAGACTTTTACCAGAAGATAAAACCTTGGGGAATCAGGGCCGCGTATATATACCAGCATTATATATTATTTTCCAGCTGACATTAAGAAAGTCAAGGTACAAAAATTGTCACGAAAGCAAAACCGCCATTCCCGAATAAACGTTTGGCACGCTGATTCTGACAGTCATGAGGTAAGTATACGCGTGAGAATAAAAACCGCCAATAATAAGAGGACTTGATTAATAGTTCAATAACGATTTATGAGCTCGTGTACATAATTCATATAACAATGCAAATGCCGATCAATTAGCAAATTGTGCTATTTCAATGAAGTACGAATGGCGAAAATGGATGTAAGAAAATGACGTCCCGATCGAAGTTAAAATATGTTTCGTTGTATAAGATCAACAGATTTCAATTACCTATTGATCAATTATAAATAATTATTGTAAAAGATTGACAATATCTAAACAGAAGCGTCTGTAACTGCAAAATCGTATACGCATAGAGTGTTAATCAGCCAAAACGCATAACCCGAAGTTATGCCTGTCGATTTGATTTCAATCGCAAAACCAGGTGGTGCGTCTGTCTCTTTTAAATAATTCCATAATACATGGATACGAAAATAGGTGCAGTAATGAAGGTCGATGTCGACAGAGAGCGGAAAATTCCCAAATTATGACTACCAAATATCCCTTCTTCTCTCCTAGATAGCTAGACTCAGTGGGAGCGAAAGAGAAGAGCACCGACGTGAGAGAAAGAGAAGGAACAGATGTAATCGAAATTACGAGAATTGAAACAAATTGAATTGCGAAGAGATAACCTCACTGTCCCCGAATTATTGATAGCATCAGTATCTTTAGGTGCATCCACAATACTTGCACAATATTGGCGATATCACTGCCCCGAAAATAATCAATATAATATTTGAAACGTTGGAATGGTAACTCTAGCCGATGAAGAAGGACAGATAGACGTATGAACTATTAGAGCGAGAGAGATGGAGATAGCTTCTGGTGCACCAAGGTAAGAAAGAGAGAAAAGGATATTCTATTCACCGCCGCCATGTAAAAGCCTTATGGATACTCACTTTTGGCTATTGGCGAAAATCGCCTGCTTGCAAAGGCTCAGCATTATCTCAGTCAGTGTCTTCAGGTAAGGAATATCCGCACGAGCAGGAGATTACTGTGGACCTGGGACTAACAAGTACGGTTTGTCGGGGCTAAGAGAGATCACCGGCCACCATCGGACAGATGATTAAATACGGGAATCACACGCCCCACTACCACGGCGATTCGTATGAGGCAGGGACGTATCAAAAGGTGGACGAATAGGGCGACGTAGAAGAGCGCACGCGTATTTTCAATAGCAATATGTATAATATATAAATAGGTCATACTATAACTTATTTATAAATAATATTTTATATGGATTGGTTTTCTTTTATAATTTTTAGCACGGCATTTGGTGTTATGGAATGAGCACTCTTTTACTTTCATTTACTCCCTATTTATTTGCATTCATTTGCACCACAGAATGTAGATAACCTGAGATGGTTTGGATTTTGAAATTCTTTTTAACCAGTTTAATCTGTGCTTATATTTCTTTCTGTCTCTTATGTCATATTAATTTTCTTCTTGTTGCATTTGCAGCTCTCGAAGAAGCTGTGCTCTTTGCTTCTCCAATTCGTCCTCTGACAGCTCGTGATGCTCCACTGCTTCTGTGACTGAACCTTCGCTGTGGGCTGAGGGTCTTCTGTGTTTTTCCTCCTTTCTTTTTCGCTCTGGGGAGTCTTCTGATGATGGTAGTCTGGAGTGCGAGCGCTGGAAGGAAGAAGGTAAAATTTCAGTAAGTTCTTTCTAATTTGATTAAGCATCAGTGCTTTGAGTTAAGCACTTACAGAATGGCTGCGACCACGTTTCTTCTTGCTCTTCTTTCTCTTTGATTTTCTACAATCTGATTCTGAACTGTCCGATTTACTGGGTCCAGGACTAGCTGACCTGGACTTATGACGTTTTTTTTTGACACCCTTGTCACTTCCCTCAGATTCTTGCTGCAACAAGAACAGAAAAAACATTTACAGGTCATCCAATATGTTACGTAAACTCTTTTAAAAGTAAAGTGATACTCACACTGTGAGATCTTGAACGCGATCTTCTTTTGGTCTTCTTTGTCTTCTTCTTCTTACTTCTTATGTGATGATGACTGCAGCTCTCTTCCAGCTCATGTTGATACTCCTTGAAGATTCTGACCCGTTCACTCTCTAGTGTGATAGCCTTGAAGTCTGGTTCCTCTTCAATCTTCGCGCGGGCATCTTCCCAGTTCATCTGATAATCTACATCCAAGGTCTTCAGGAGGTTTTTAAAGCCAGTTTCAAGCTTTTTAAACTTTCTGGTCTCTTCCTTGACACGCTCCTTCTCGCGCGCCTCAGCTTTTTCCAGGAGTAGATTGTAGGTGAGCTTGACATTTCCAGCATCCAGAGTAGCAGACTTCCTGTCTTCACATACCACTGTGGCAAACTCTTCAAACGTTGTATTAACTTGAACCTCGAAGTTTTTATCTTTCAGAATCTCACGAATTATCTTTTTCTCGTCGTGGAAGCGAGACTTCAGGTCTTCCACGTAAAACTTGAAAAGATCCAATGGAGTTGATCCAGCTTGACCAAGCATTGCTGAGAACCTAAGATCAGCTGATAACATTGGGTAAAGTTCTACCCATAAGGACATTGATGTCAGTTTGCCCTGTTCATGTAGTTCATCGAGAAGACTCTAAAAACAGATATAGTACCATGAAATTGTTATCACTGTGATAAATAAGCTATAAATACTTACTATGAAACCATCACGATTCTTTCTCTCTTGTCGTTTCCTACGTTTTTTTTCCCGTTCTTTTTCTTCTTCTTCGTCCTTTTCCAATTGCCTAATATGATTTTCAAAGACGAGCAACGCGTCTTCTTTGTCCATCTCCAGCAGATCAGCATCCTCCGCGAAGGATGAGTGTTGCAAGAGTAAAGCCTGAGCCTCTTGCCATGTTGTTCTGTAAGTGACATCTGTCATGGTATCAAGAACTTGTGCTAGTCGTTTCGTATTTCTCTTTTTTAGAAGTTTGGCTTCCTCCTTCTCTCGTTTGGCCAGGTTAAATATTACGTCCTCGTAAATATCCCGTCTATCGGAATCACCCACAGCACGCCAGAGTTCCAGGGTGCCGTACATCTCCTCGCATTTATAGTATTTCGTCGTGCTGGTCATTCTCTCATTTTCTAGAAGAAACTGCTCTAAGTCCTCCTTCGCTTTCTTCAACCGGAGTCTCTCTTGTTCACGTTCTTCTTTTAACTTTTGAGTCTTGTATGCATTGAATGCTTGCTTGCGTTCATTCAATTTTTTCATTTGCGGATAACGAGGGTCATTCTGTATCATTTTGACAGCCTGTTCCCAGGTTGCATTTGAGGGTACATCGCGTTCCTTGAGCAATTCTTTGAAAGCTTCTATTGCTTCCTTCTTATCTTTAAACTGCATTTTAGGCTCGGGTGTGCTTGTCCTGCTACCGTTCGCTGAACCTTTTGCCGAATTGCTATCATCATCGGGTTTTGAAGGAGGCGTGGGAATGTTTATTGCAGCCAATGTAGCAGCCATAGCTTGTTCTATCGCAGATTTCCCTCCAGGCTCTGGTGTACTTGCCTGAAAGATTGTTACTACGTTTGGCGACATATGCTGCATTGTTCCTGGCGTTATGCCTCTGGAATTAAATGAAAATTTATTTTTAGAACAATACTACACCACTAGCTAATTTTGTTTTACTTACGAATTCGTTGCACTAGCAACTGCAGCTGCAGCGGCAGCTGCAGCTTCCTCTGCTGCAATCCTTGATTTTAATTCCTCTAATTCTGGTGGAATTGTCCATCGTGATTCCTTAGTAGTCACATTATGATAGTATACTTTGCCATTCTCAGATTTATACTCCTTCCATGGGCATTGGGATAGAAGCAGTTCACTAGGAGTCTTTAAATCATCAGGCTTCTCCCAGAGAGACTGTTTTGTACTACTGTTGTAATAATAAGTTCGACCATCTGGAGCCTTGTGCTCAGACCAGTCTGTCTTTTTCTCTGTTGATGATGTTGGTGTGACTGACCCTGTCTCTGATGGAGTTGGGACAGGTGGTGGTACACCAGGAGCTGTGATTTGAGGTGGTGCTGCTGTTGAAAAAAGTATATTTTGATTGATATTCCTTGTAAAACCAATGCATATCTTTGTTTACCTATAACACCAGCCTCGGGAGGTGGTGCTGCACCCATAGGAAATCCAAACCCTGGTGGAGGAATAGAGAATTGTGGTGGCATCATTCCTGGAGGACCTGGTGGTAATCCTGGTGGTGGAATAAAAGGTGTTCCAGGCATCATCGGTGGTACAAAACTTGATGCCATACTAGGTGCTGCTGGTGGAAATCCTGGTACTGTACCAGGCACTGCAGTAGGAACTGCACCAGGTACTGGACCAGGCCCTGCGCCTGGCGGTGCAACACCATCGCTTGACGCCTGATACATAAAAAAAAAAGAAATTTGTTAAGTCAAACAGTACAGGTTACAAGTACTTTATAGGTTAGGAGGCACTTTAAGATAAGAAATGACAAAAGTAACACATGTACTGAATATAAGATAAAACATTGGAGACTTGACTTACCATAAATACTGATAACAAGTAGGCTTCTCTTCACGTTAGGACATTGAAACCTGAATCTTTTTAGAGAATTTCGTGGAGTATAGCGTCCATCAGGCGGTTATCATGCAAAGCGCCTAAATTGCACTGAACTGCACTCAGTTGCACTACTGGCTGTTTTGCCAATCTATTTTCTTGCTCTAGTTTATTGTAATATTAGAAATTAGGAACAATATTTCTGAAAACGAATAAAAATAATTTAGACATCGAAAAAATGAGATTTTTACTCTCTCATACACATGTTGTAATATATATTTTTAACGCTTACACACGAACTCTAATGACATCAGAACTCATTTGTGATGAGACTGGATGAGACTAAGCATAAATTAATGTCAGAACATAACGGACTGATAGAAGAAATTCATTAAAGACATCTTGTAAGCTGTGTTTCCAAATACTAATACAAGAAAGATAAAGTGTTTTCTTATTTCATTGAAGATATTTGCAAGTGTGTACTTGCATGTGTCAATGTTTTCTCAAAGAGTAGTAGTTCGATCGTATGATTACACGGATTACACTAAGGAAAACGAGAGAACCCAACCTAATTCCACGTAAACACATTTATGAATATTGTTAAACTACAAGTGTCACCGTTGTACGGTCCAGGATTGAAAAATGTTTAAAAAACTGAAGAATAAGCTTGCCGAGGAGGTGAAACAATCGCCGGCTAGGCTACAGGCGAGCATGCAGCAATTGGCACAGGTTCCATTTGACATTTCTCTATCATCATAAGAGTCTTATTGATTTTAAGTAGTTACGCTGGTTTGTAACAATTTCTTTAATGTCATTTTTTAATCTGTAAAACTTTTTCTGTATGATTTAGGCTGTTGTTTCACCAGCACCTTCGAACAGTTCCATTCAAGATCTCTCTATCTCTAATGACAACTTCAGCTTGACTGAAGAAGGTGACGGTAAGCTCTTATCCCATATGTTTACTGTTAATAAAAATAACAAGTTGACCACATAATTACGTTTTTTATAAAAACTTGTAATAATCACTTTTAAAGAAAATCTTATTAGCAAACGTCGCAAAGAGCATAAAGATAAGAATTGAGTGAATGTTGAGTTTCTATATCTCCTGTGTTGATATTGTTGTTTTAGCAACTCCAAAAAATAGTCCAGCCCGTCATGGCTTTCAAAATGTAGATTTAACATCGCCAACATCAATTTCTATGGGAGTCTCAAGGAGATCATCCATTAGCAGCGTTGCAAGTGATGCATCTTCTCTATTTCCTATGTACGAAAGTCCTGGAAATTTGTTTCATCTTCAGGTAATTTTTGGCAACATATTGCATCCACATGGAGGCCGCACTTTCAATGGATTATATTATTTTTCTTGTTTAGTCCGATATGGAACAATCAGCTAGTGAAGCAGATGACAATATAAGTTCTCAATTGGATAGTGTAAATAAGGAGCAGGTGTACTCTGCATATAGAAAGATGCAGAGCAAATATCATAAATATCGTGGTCGGTATTCTGACTTGGCCAATCATTATCAAGAATTGGAAAGAGTTAAAACCAAGTTAGAGTCTGTATTAGTGGAAACGCAGGATAAGGCTGTACGAAAAGTGCGAGAACTTAAAGAACAATGCGAACTCGAGCAAAAAGCAAAGGCACACCTGGAGGAGGCACTCAGGAACGATATCGAGGAAAAGGATCATATTATAAGTACGTTAAACACTAAGGTAAGTGCCATTTTATTCTAATGAAATACAACAAACAAATTAATCAGTATACAATTTAACATCTTTTTTCTTCTGCTTGTAGGTTAGACTTCTGCAATCCAGTGGTACCAGTATCGAAAACTTAACTGCTCCAGAGGCTGGAGATCAGAATCAGATGCAAAAGCAAAATCAAAATCCAGAACTCCTTATAGATTTATCAAATGAGCAATCGATAGCGTCCAATAACACTTCTACTTTGGAAATAGAAAATGGCGAGTTGAAGGAGAAGGTAAAAAAATTGGAGACTCTGGTAATGAAGTGCAAAGAATCCTTGAAGAGAAGTAAAGAGAAAATTTCCGAAGTTACTCAAGAGAGAGATATTCTAGATCGAGATTTGGAGATACTGAAGAACTCTAATACAGAAAGATTCAAATCACTAGAGGGTGACTTGAATGCAGCCCGGGATGAAATTCTTAAGCTGAGAGACCAAATAGTCATTCTCAAAACACGCGAAGAGGAATCCGCCATCTCCTTGGCAGAGAATAAACTCACAATTCATCGTGAATTGGAAGTCAGGGAAGAGCAAATCAAGCAACTTCGCATAGACTTAAAACAGACAACTGAGTTAAAGGATAATCTGAATGAGACAATGGAGAGATACAGGATTGAATTAGAGAGATTGAAATTGATACACGATAATCACAACTTCGATGCTGATAAAAATGATCTCATTCAAAATCTCTCAAAAGGTAAATCCGAGGCTTTGAAACTAATGCAGGAAGAAATGCAGCAGAAGGTAATTGAACTGGAGAAGACAATGGGTAATAAATGTAAGGAGCAGATCGAGATCAATAAGAAATTAAGTGAGAAGATTGAAAACTTGGAAAAGGAATTAGAAGCTGCCAGAACTGCCCAGGTTCAGGAAGATGTGAATCAGCTGAAAACGTTAAGAGAGAATTTGGAAGAGAAAGAAACTCAGTTGGAGCAACTCCAAGAGAAGTTTAATGAACTTGAAACAAGATTCCAAGAAGAGAAATCGGAAGGGGCCAAAATGCAAGTTGAATTTTCGGATTTGAATACCCGGTACGAGGAATTAAAAGCAGAGAAAATCGTTCAAAAGGAAAAATTCAAAGAGGAGACAGATATTGCTAAGAATAATTTACTAACCGAAATGGAGAAACTAAAGCAAACCATTGCAGAACGCGACCAGACCTGCCAGCAATTGAGTACAAGGATTCAAGAGTACACGAATGCCTTGGAAAAAGCTATGCAAAAATTAAAAGCCCAGGATGCTGAGATAAAATTATTAAAAAATCAACCAAGGGATGATGCTGAAATAGAAAAGTTACACGATGACTTGGAGAATAAGGAAGTTGAATTGCTCGGTTTAACGAGTGAATTGAAATCTTCCAAAATGATGATTAACGACCTTAAGGAAAAGTTGAAGAGTGAAGGTGCCAGGATAGATCTTATTAACAAAGAGAAGATCTGTTTGATATCCAATATCTTGGAATACCACAAGGTTATCAGATCCTTAAAACAGGATTGTGACACTCTTAAGAACAACTTAACAGAAATTTATATGCAGCATAGAAACGAGATTTCTGTTCTTAATCAAAGTGTCTGCGAAGCTATGGTTACAGAAAGGAACAACTTTGAACGATCTACGAATGAATTCTTCAAAGATCGTTTGTCTGCGTTGGAAGAAGAAAATTCTAAGCTGAACAAGGAGTTGGCAGATCTTCAATCAAAGCACCAGGAGCTGATCTCTGTTGAAAGTGAACGTGTATCTCTTTCCACTCAATTGAAAACTATGAACAGTAAAGTAGCTAGTTTGGATACCTTAGAAAAAGACAATGCTCATCTTCGCCATCAGGTAGAACAGTTAAGCGACAAGGTGAAACAGTTGGATGATCTTTCAGCAAAATGTAAGGAACTGGAAGGAGACTTGAAGAAAAATACACAGCTCAAGTCCAACTTGGAAAAGGAGTTGAAGGAGCGCTTGCTTGAGATTAACGATATGAAGATTAAAGTAGACGCTTTTGAAGAAATGCAAGCAAGAACCAATAAGCTTGTCGCTGAACTGGATAATCTTCAATTTAAACAGTTTGATATCGAAGAGATGCGTCGCGATAAGGAATCCACCTTAGCAGAATTGAAGAGTGTTAAGAAAGACCTGCATCGCATGAAGAAAACTGCACAAGAGAATCATCATCTTCAGCAGGAACTTCAAGAATTAAAGAATAAAAATGAATATTCGGAAACTCTGAAAGTGGAACTTGAGGAAATGAAAAAGAAAAATGAGGAAGCCAAAAGTACCATTGAATCCTTAAACTTTAATTTTCAGGATCACGATATACTTCTGAAGGAAAGTGAAAATTTAAGGAGTACCCTTGCGACATTGACTAGTGAGATTGCCACGAAGGATAAAGAGATCGAAAAAAGAAATGAAGAACTAAACGAATTTAGAAAATTGGTAGATCAACTGACAGAAAAAATTGATAGAATGGAGGCTGAACATTTAAGGGGCAACGAGGAACAAATTCATTTAGTAAATGAGTTGAGACAACAGAATCAATATCTTCAAGAAAATCTAAACAGTCAAAATGATATGATGAAGAAATTGAAGTATTTAGAGGAACAGCAAAAAAGAACAATAGAAGAATCGGATAAGGAACTTGAGGAAGTAAAATCAAGAAATTTAGAAATTCTAGGACAATTGGAGATGTCTGAGAATTGTCGAAACGAGACATTAAAACTAAAATTAGATGAAATTGCTGCACTCACAAAGCAGAATACCGAACTATCGAAGGAAGTTGATGACCTAAGGACGAAGAGCGCTGAAGTGGAAACTATGAAAGGCAAACATATGGCGTGCCTTAATGAATTGGAACAATCGTGTCTTAAGAATGAAGAACTACTCGCAGAAAATAAACAACTAAAAGACTCCAAGAACGAACTAATCAAGTCAATTGAAATGCTACAAAATACAGAGAAGATCCTTAATGAGAAGATCATGGACCTGGAGAACAAGGTTGCTCATCATCTAAATGAGATTACTAATCTTCATGAAGAAGTTAAACTTCGAAGCTCCGATTTTGAAAGTGTGAAGAAAACAAACATTGACTTGGAGTCACAACTAGACGCCATGAAGACTCGTTTGTCAAGTTTGGAAAAAGCTGAAGTAGAGAATAATAAATTTAAGTTAGAATTGAGTCGTTTGAATGATGCTGACACTAAGAATACTTTATTGTCCTCCAAGATATCTGATCTGGAAGCAGAAAATATGAATCTGTTATCTGAAATCGAAAGCTTAAAAGTCCAAATGGAAGAAAAGACAGCAGAATTGAAGTTACTGGATGTAAGAAATGAAGAGCTTTTAAGAGAAATAGAGAAATTGAATACTTCAACCTCAGAGAGTGTAGAAGAACGATGCATAGAGATAGAGAAATTGAAGAATAAATTGAAGATTCTAGAAGAACAACTTGAAAAAACTCAAACTGTAATGAAGAATGTAGAGACTGAGAACAGTAAAATGCGTGAAGAGTTATTGACAGTGAAAGAACAAGAATCCAATGAAGAAATCTTAGTTGATAACAACAAAAAGTTGAAAGGAGAGAAAAAGCAATTAGAAGTTCAGTTGGATGAGGCTCTTGTTACTTTTCAAGCTAAAGAATCTCAGATGCAGATTATCAATAGTGAATTGAAAGCTAGGGCTGATAAACTTGAAGAAGAATTAAAGGTCAGTGAAGAGGAACAAAGTATGAGACTGAAACAATTGGTTAAGGAGTTTCAGACACAGCTGTATGAAAAAGATGAACAAATTCAGGCTGCAATGGAGAAGAGATTTGGTATGTATAACAATTTCTCTATCTAAGCATCTTACGACTCTATGCAGATGTGTTGAATTCACTTTAATTTCTTTCAGATCGACAACAAAATTATGAATCGGATCTAATTCAACAATACAAGGAACAGCTAAAGGATTTTCAAGTGGAATTAACTGCAAAATCTGAGCAGATAGAAAATCTTATATTACAGAACAAAAGTTCAATAGCTGAAAAACAGAATGACATGGATTCTCTCTCAGACACTTTAGCAAAAATAAACAAGGAACATTCAGAGGAGGTACGCGAGGTGGAGAAAAAATGGAAAACCATACTGCAACAAAAATTGGAACAACTAGAAGCTAAACACGCTGAAGAATTGAATGCTTTGACACACGAATGGAGGAATGAACGAAGAGTGGGTTTTAAATATTTAAAAAGACTTTCCTAAATCCGCCTTCTTTCTATATATAATTCCATTGGGCATTGTGCTTTTTTCTTTTTTATTTTGCAGATATCCCCCACATCTAACTCCTCTTCACAGGTATATACATTGCATGGCTTCTTCATTTTCTTTATTTAGTTTATCCTTTTTTTTTATTTGAATTCTTCTTCCAGACCGACACAAAATCCGCAGCATCCGTCGAGGTAATTTTGTCCTGCTTTACTTTGTCATCCTGATAACGTCTTTCCTGACTTCCAGAGGATGCTCCTCCACGTGAACTTCATCTTCTTGACGCAACTGTCTAATTTTTAGGAATTGGAAAGTACCTCACGTGTGGCCATGGCTGCGGTTCAATCGAACACTGGGTCTCTTCACACTCTTCAGCAGACCCTAATGTCTCAGAGACGAGAATTAGCAGAGCTGCGTAAAATAGTGAAGCTTCGCCACGACACCCTAGAAGATTCTACGGAAATTGAATATCTGAGGAATATTCTTTTTGAGTACATGATGGGTCGGGAAACAATGGTGCTTGCCAAAGTGATAGCAGCAGTCGTTAAATTCGACCAGGAACAAACCATGAAAATCCTGAAGAAGGAAGAGGATAAACTAACATTGGTGAGCCAACAAGTTTTAATGTATTTTTGATATCCTCAAATATTTCTTTAAGTACTGACTTTAAAATGATTGTAATTTGCAAATCAATGGACGTACATCAAATAAGTTATCTTTTGTTTCAGCTGGGATCGCTTGGCCTATCGTAGCATAAATTCTAGAGAATCATTGCATTTCAAAGTTCTATACACTGTATGTAGGCTATGAATATTTCATTGGCCGGGGTATTACTCGTAGGGCATGTAAACGAACACAATCTGTATGATATAATGTACATTATTCTGGTGCGCGTTTGTGTATAATTGAAACAACTTTTACGCACTGCAGTCAAGAAATGCCCAGCTTAAAATTTTTTAAGATTAACTAATATTATTCTAATATATTTATGTGCAATTTTGCATTAATGCTATTTTACTGACTTCTTCAATGCAATAAGTAATAACATCGTCATCAATAGAGTATTCTGTGAATGAATTTTTATTCCGATTTATAGTCACCCGATAACGTGATCGACTGTTTGAATTTGATTAAGAGATAAAAATGCAAGTTGTGCAATTTATTTACAAATAATTCAGTTTAGGAAAAATATTCTTGATGATAGACAAGTATCGGTTTTACGTAGTTTCCATTCATACGTATAATAAACATCTTATTATTGACGAATAACATAAATTAAATATGATTTCACATATGGTCACACAAGTGAATACATCAAGAGATTGAGATGACTTATTATTCGTACTATTGAAAAAATAAAATAAAGAAATATAGGTACCAGATGATAAAGTAAGTTTGAAAAAATTCTATAGATCAATATAAGGTCGTGAAAATCGTATTGTACGGAACAAACTATTTACAGTTAAAAAATGTACATAATGATGTAATTAATACATTTTACTTAAATGTCTTATAAATAAATGACAAGTTAAAGGTTCACTTTTATGCTTGAAAATCCAAATCACTTTCCAAGTTGTGCAATGCTGTTGCCTCGAATTCCTGCAGTTTCTTTTCAAAGAATTCCTTCCTGATAAACAGTGGTAGTCTCTTTTGTCGAATGAAAAATTGCTCATTTCCATTTACTGTGAACACTTTTTTGCCTTGTTCACCCAAAAGAGTACGAAGGGCCATGTTTCTCTTCATCATCTTGTCATAGAATTCTAAACCACCTTGCACATACTCTGGACCAAGTTCAGCAATAGTTTGATCACAGTCTTTTTCTATACGTACGGTTATAAAGTCTTTTATCGTCAGCCAAAGACTTGCTACAAATGATCCTGTGACCAAGTAAAGTATGACACGGAGTGATCGGGGTCCCTTGTGCAGGTTAAATCGGTTATTAATTCTTTTACAGGCTTCATATGTTGCTATTATAGTAAGTGGAGCACATACAGAAGTAGCAACCACTTCATTAGTTTGTAATCTCAACACTTCGCGAGCAATCCCATATTTTTGAGCATTTTCTGATAAAACTAGGGACTTTAATAAAGACTTGGCTGCTGGTTGTGACCAACTAATAGGTTCTTGTTTTATTAGAATACGTGAAGTGTCTATCAAGGCTGGATCAGTGTACAAAAAATTTATAGGCAATCCAATGTATGATCCTAGTCTACTGAATGTAGTACCCATGCGATAAATGTCAAAACCAGTTACCATGAAAGGTTTTATGAGTTTGCTTTCCAATTTTATAAGTTTCAAATCGCTCAAAACTTCGTTGAATTGTTTTTTAAGTTTTTCATTAACTGGGACTTCCTCTCCTTCATTGTACATTTGAACAAACTGCTTGTATTGATTTATGCAGAAGGTGTGTGGAAAGTATGCCACACAATAAGCACATGCCGATACTGCACCTACAGTATATTTGCAGAACTCTCTGCCTGCATCTGTACTAAGCCATGCTAGTGCTTTGTTCATTTTGCTCCCTAATCCTGAAAAGAAAACTGTTAATAATTCATCATTCTGAGTGCATAAACCATTAACCTACTATAGTTCTGTTACTAACAAAAACCACAAAATACAATTTCTGAATTACAGTGGTATTAATTTACGATATTTTCATTAATATTAAGTACCAATAATATTTGAAATTCACCTTTTTTTTTATTGACGCAATAGTATATAAATCTGTAGGGATCAGAATCTTAATACACTTGCCGGTAAACAGCGATTGTATGATTATTGTTTCCACCTCTGACTGCCTCTGACCCTTTACTACTTTTTGGTTACGTAAGATTGTGCACCATAATACGGAAAGTATCTTTGAATAAACAGAAAAATAAGGTAAATGATGAAAATTGTAGAATTTTTAAATTAATCATTCAAATAATCGTTAAAAATATTAATTTTTTTAACGTTTCGTCAAATTTTCGTTGGAGCTAAGCAGCTTTTTGTTACGAATAAAAACCGCTAATGGCGCTAGTTCCGACATCTATATTTCTAGTAGTTTTTCACTCTGTAACTAGATTTAGTATCGCAGACTGTTTCCTGGTGCGAAGACCGGACCGTCAAGTGGGAGTTCAGTGCAGTTCAGTGCCAAATTGGGTCAATGGGATATGTTGTGTGGTTGTCTGGAAGGTTTTCACCAGGTTCTGCCCAACGGCTTCTCAAAGAATTATATACCTTTGTGCTAAAATCCTGATTAGACGTGGAGGAAACTGTGTCCGCATAGCCGTCTGACAGCTGCGTCTACATGAGCAGCTGTTACCAGAAAATGTGAGGTGTTCCTTGCCATATTTTGCTATATACTGGTAAATTAATCCTATAAAGCCGTCACTACGTCCCGGGGAAAGGGCTCATCGACGGGGTCGGTCCGGCCAGGCTCATCAGGACACATGAGGTCCGTTACCTCTGTTTCTGAGGCCAACTTTCAGGGTATCGGTCGCGATATGGCTGAAAGGCTCGGCCTCGGAACCGAGGTTCGTGAGCTGAAGTTGGGACCCACCTTCACGAACAACAAGTCTACTGCTTTTCATACACTGAAGTGTAAGTGTTCAGTCTTCTCTAGGTTTCTAAACTAACTTTTTATCTAATATACTGTATGTTGCACGTTTTTACAGATGACTTTAAACCAGCCAGCGTTGACGTCTCGAAAATGGCCAGGGTGGATGTGGGTGCCAATAACACGATGACTGTTACAGTACCACACCTTGATGGTGCTGGAATTCCTCACACTGTGTTCAAAGGCTCGCAAAGACCCTATCATAAAGAGTGTGTTCTCATTATTGACAAGATCACTGGTGAAGTTACTCTTGAGAAACTATCATCAAATATCCAAGTCAAAAAGACCAGGTATGTGTTTGTATTTAATAAACTGCACTTGATATCAATTGCTGACTTGTTAAATATTCTTAGAACGGAGCCAAAGTCCCAACCGTTTCTGGTGGTCCCAGGATCTAATAGTAATAACAGGCCCATCACTCCAGTAGAGAACAAAAGAAGTCCCACTCATGGCAGGGCCACCAGTAGGACTAAGGTAACCAGTGGTAAGAAAAGGGAACCTACAAGTCAGCTTCATCCTAAGCAGCATAGTCCTCTCAGAGTCTCTCCGTATCATGGGAAAAGTCCGCCGAGTGTTCCAAGCAATAGGTACATCCCTTGAACAAAAATATACTATTGGGTTGGCCAAAGAGTAGTTGCGTTTTTTCCCCTTAAGATATGTATGTCCATTTATTAGAGAAAACTCAATTACTTTCTAGCCAATCCAATATTTTCAAAAAATATATCATTTCAGACAGTGAGGGTGCTATTTTCATTCTAGTTCTCCAGTGCCACCATCAACGGTGCAATCGACCCTGGCGAGCCTACCGATGATTGGCCTTGACAATGACGACTATCCACCTTCCTTATCGACTCCATTAGCTTCTAATTCTTCCGCACCACTCAGAACAGCTTCTCCACATTCGGACTATCAACACCACCCCACGAAACCCGTAGCTACCATGGAGAGTGACGAGGGTGCTTTGAGTGACTCCAGTTCAAGTAGTTCTAGTTCAGACAGTTCAGACAGTGACACAGATGCTGAGAACATACCAGTACCTATGGCTACAAATGGTAAATTTCTTGTCTAAACTATTTCACTAAATAGGTGTAGCATTTCACCTTCTCCAGGTATAAACGTGTAAATAACGGGATCTTTCAGGTCATTCAAACGGCATAGCCTCCTCCCCGTCCCTTCCGATGCCGGACAATTTGCTGAATGACGATCTCCAGCTCTCCGAGTCCGAATCGGACAGCGATTAGCGAGAGATCAAGGCCAACCTCTGGAATATGAATCACTGACAAGAGATAAATCCTTGAAAAATCGTAAAAGCATGTTGCGTAGAATTTATGTACAAAATCTCAGGCCCCGAGGAAGAGATCCAGGAAGAGAAAACCAGAGTAATTTTACTAAGATAGTACCAGGATGGCGACTCATTCAGTCCATTTAACTTAATTATATATATAACACGTAAAAGAGGTTCTGTGACATCTTCCTCAAAGGTTATGATATCTCCTTGTGCTCCAAGGTAGATAAGCGTAACGATCGTAATTTTGACTGAACGTCGTCGCACTTCAAGCCGGTAGATACACGTACAAGGTCCTGCTAACGACTGAGTCGTAAGGATGCTACGTATCCCGAAAATTGGCACCACGAGTCCTCGAAATTCCGATCGTGGCCATCTGATAAGCAAGAGTGCAGGTGTAGTACATACTTATAATATATAGACTGTTTCAAAGGAGACTTTAAGTATTTTATAAGTATATATCACAAAATCTTGATACGACAATGGGCTATCCTGGCACTACACTTTCAATGTCCTTCCTGTTAGGGTCAGATCGTCATCCTGGCACGACTCATAGGATATCAGGCAGATCGATACAGTCTGATTATATTATAAATGGAAGAGTGCCAACGTGCTGGATATTGATTAGCGATTTTGCGGATCATGTATAATTAATTGTAAGGTATTAGGGCTTTTGTAATAATTATTTTAAACTCATATATAGTGTATTACTCGTGTGAGCTCAATCCTTCGAATGAATAAAAAAGAAGAAAAGGTCTTGCCAAAAAAAAAACACTTCAAGAATTGAGTCGAAGATATTCAATCCTTTGGTACTTAATATAAATAATTATTTCTCTCTTCGCTGAAAGTGCATTAGAAAGTTGTCATTGGTATAGAAAATATTTTTAACTGTTACGTTATAAGATAATTGACATTGAATAATACAATAGTTTAGTCTCACGATGCAATGAAACTGGATATTAATTAGGAGTTTCATTGCTAGACTTCTAATACTACACGCACGTATTATAATACGTATCATTATGATCATTAACATCACATCATTGACTACTTTGGTATTCTAGGATGAGTTTAGCAAGTTGACCGCGATGACCAAGGCGGAAGCTACGTTCCCTTATACATTTTTTATATGCGATGTCGCTGCGCGTCCCGGCGCAACTGACGTCCTTGTAACGGATCTTGAGAGCCGGTTCTACGGTGCGAAGACAGTGAAGATCGCTGAAGGATACAAACATGTCGAACAAGGATTCTATGGGAGTCTGAGAAGATAGCTTCAACAACTCTGGAATATCCTTGTCAGTTCTTACTAGAGGAATCGTAAGTGGCTCTATGTTTTTGCGCACTGCAATCATTTTAATTGAATGATTAATTAAAATTTGTTATTAGCATCAACCAATGGGAATATTCAATAACTCACTGGTTGTGTAATCTTTGGCATAAAAGCTGATACTCTCAAAATTGGTGTCGTCGTATCTTCCATGGTTTCTTGTAATATCCATCTCTACGTGTTTGATATCCTCCGCGTAGGCTATATCAGGATGATATCCCGTGAACGGGATGGGACTAAAGACTTGCCACTGGCTGATCGTGTTCATTCGTACCTGATTACGTAAAAGGATACTGTAAGTGATAACGTGATGGTTCGATTATGAAAGTATTTAGAAAATCTATGGCTTACTCTGTTCAAATAGTCGGATCTTAAATCTATCCCGGGATCCGTGAAGAGGATGAGACTTTCTGGTGTAAACTTCTTCACAGACAGGTCAGCTACTGCGACCCTGAGCATAGGATCCAATTCAATAGCAGTAAAAGCAGTTGGTAATCTTATGGAGAGCCAGGATATCTTGGACTGATCCTTTCTGTATTTTTCAGTTAAGATCAATGCTAATTGTTTAATATCGTAGAAAACGTCCTCCTTTCCTCTGGAAAGCGCTGACGGGTCATATAGAAGAACTACCATGAGAAAGGTTTTATCTTTTTTCTCCATACAGTTCTCGGCGTATTTCGTCATGAAGGCGAGCGCTTCTGCCTTTTTCTGAAGATTCACCATCAAGATCATGTTGATCCTGGAGTTCTCAGTGACATAGGGTACAGGAAGGATCTCCACCTTGCCTAAAGGTTTGCAGAGTTCGACGCGCTTGACAGATTCCTTTCCAGTGGATAATTCCGTGAAACTGATATCTAGGATGTAATCCATTCCCCGAGAAGCATCGAATTTTCTATAGCCGTTCATCAGCTTCTTAAATTTCAATTCTCCGTCATACTTATTTTCGATTCTCTCGACGGCAGCCTTAATCACTTGATCTATGTCCATCTTGGTGCTACCGTGTAACTCTCGTAAGATGTCTCGGTCATTCTCCAGAAATGTATGGGTCTCGTTAAAATACGTCCAGCGAAGGACGTCGAAACGACCTGGTGGTTTGTTTCCTGGTTGATTACCAACTGGCCAGGATATATTACGTTTGTCTTTTGGTCCCAAATGTGCTGTCTTCAGTATGACCTTGCGTAATTCAGAGATTTTATTCTGGACTTTCGCTAGCTCAGTCTAAAAGACAGTTTAAAGGATGTAACCAGAATTGGTGAGAGTTAGAGGATTTATTTGGTAAGATGACTCCTGGGAAACTTACCGTGGCGATATAGGCGCTCATTTTGTACACTACTGTGTCGTCGTAAATTGGATAAATTGAAACAGAATCTGCTATGTTACTATGAGCTATTAATTTAGATAGAGAAGTCTCAAAATGGAAAGTTGGATCCAATTTTTCTGAGTGGAATGTTTGTCCCTGACTTGTACTTGTGCAGGGAACAGGTAATGAGTGTACTATACATCGACCAAAGTTAATATCATCAGAGTCTGAATATGTATTCTTTACACACCAATCCAAGTTGGTTTTCATTTCTCGAATTATAGAATTGCTTAATAAAATTCCAGCATCTAAAAACAGATTACATTTATCATTTGGATATTATTTGTCATTACTAAAATAGCAATATCAGTACCTAGAGAGCAGTAAGTTTCTGTATCTCCAGGAACACCCATGTGAATATCCTGACTGACACTTATTTTATTGACAAGCTCAACAAGTCTTCTCGCATTAATATAACTTGCATCTTTTATTAGGTAATAATAGTCATAGTCCTCCAGGTAATTATCAGTGATATATTTCATGATATGAAAGGGTTTTAGAATACTACGTGTGTCAGTGAACCCAACAATACCAGGTAGTGAGACATTTGGTTTGGTACCTTCAGGTATCGAGATAAAATATCGCACCTTATCAACCAAATGTGCTATTGTTTTATTCAGTGCAACTCCACGACTGTGTAAATACTCTCGACTGGTTATCACACCAACAAAAAGTTTATCTCGAATTCCAAGCTCGGTCGAATAATACCTTGGTCTCACAAAGACTTTTGGAGTCTTTTGAGCACGCTGTGGCTTCCCTTCTATATTTATTTTAGGCTCATACTCATCATTGAAATTATGGGTATCCACCATGTATGGTAGAGAATCTGATCCTTCATGGCATTCATCAATCTCAACAGGAGCAAAGAACAAACTTAGACTTAAGCCCATGCATATACCAACGATTAGGTATAAATTACTCCGACAGTGTGAGAATAACATCTTAATAACTGCAGACATTATTGCATATCAAGGATATTTTCTTCAGAGACAGAACTGCAACTTTTCAATCTTATATCGATAATATCAATTAAATGTGAATAAAGCTGTCAAATGTGGCTTTTACGTACAACATTAAACTGAAACGAAAAAAACATGCTTCAGCAAATAGTTCAATATATTGATCAAATTAAAGAATTCGCTTAAGTGCAACCTTTTCGTGATTGCTCCCCTAGCGTTTCCCTGTTCCTCAGATCTTAAAAATAGAAAATTCACGATATAACCTTACTTCTACGTTTGCAAACGCGGCCATCTTGCCGCAAGATCGGTTTGGATCGATATTCAACCAATTAGCATTCATCCTGGTGATCGCCAGTTCTCCCAACAGTATGAAGACCATGAATCGTAAAGGCATAAAGAAGGAACACTATCAGTAATAATATATTGCGCAACTCCAAGTGAGAGAAAGATATAATCCATCCCATATATGAATCACATTAATAAAAACAATATCATAATTATATAAAAACATGGTCAACCTCAAATAACGTTACGTCCTCTGCAAATTTTGCAACAATTTAACTAACATCTAATGCATTTTTGACGATGAAGACTTAAAAAAGTAAACTAAAAAATATTCTAATCTATCTGACATTAATGATTTATTTTATACACGATATACTATCTAGCTTAACTACAATGTCTATGGCAAAGACCGCCTGATGTTTTCCGCGCGGTACCTAGTACGATTGTTTATCCGCCATTTTGTATTACTGCCGTACGCGCAGTTTTCGCTGGCATATTTTCTCGCCGATTTTATCATGAGTCCCGATCGCTAAAAAAACTCAGTTTCGGTATCGCCTTCAAGTGAACTAGTGTTCTAGCAAATGAAAACCCGCAAAACGCAGTATGTGAAGTGCAATCCTTAAAACGGGTGACAACGCTATGACGAATCGTGACAAGTTGCCTCAAGTTTCGACCCAACTTTCCTGACTTTTTGAGGCCAAATGGCCATTTTCAAATAAACCGAACGATCCTCGAGCGCTTTACACGTAAGTATGCCTCAAAATTACCACTTTAGTGCTATGAGATTAATATACAATATGGTTATCGAATTTCGGAAGTTAAAGGTATTTTGAATTGGCGTTTTACAATGTCAATATGGCTCATATCGTAATGGCTAGTCTGTACAACCTTTCACTGCATTTCTTATGCAAAAGTAACGACCTACTGTTTCAGAGTCTTTTAAAGAGTAAAATTTTGTTACTGTCATACTTTTAACAATCTACAACTTTGTAAATCTACTTTTCTTACTACTTTAAGTTCCACTGTCTAGTTATTCTGATGTATCGATACTCTTTGCAGTCCACATATGTTTTGGAGTATTTGACAGTTGTTATATATTTGTTAGATGGTTTTATATCCTTTGTAGGATGTCTGGCCAGAGTGGAGGACACCGGTTGCGCCTCTCGAAGCTTAACGAGCAATTGACATGCAAACTGTGTGGTGGATACTTCATCGATGCTACCACGATCATAGAATGTTTACATTCATGTAAATATTTTACTTATTTGGAAATTTTATAATAGCATACAGTCAATTGATGGCATCATGATTCTTTATAGTTTGCAGAAGCTGCATTGTCAAGTATTTGGAAAGCAACAAGTATTGTCCCATCTGCGAGGTTCAGGTGCACAAGAGTAAACCACTACTAAACATACGGCCTGATCACACTTTACAAGATATCGTGTACAAGCTTGTACCAGGATGTTATCAAAGTAAGTTTTATGTGGATAATTGGAACTAGATTATGTAATAATTAAAAAATAATCAATATCACGTGTTTACCAAGAGAATTTTAGGCATTAAAAAGTCATTTAATCCTTGGTGTAGATGAGATGCGATGCCGAAGAGAATTCTATACCAAACATCCAGAGGCCAGAAGCGAGTCAATGTCGCCTGAATCTCGTGGCGAGCCAACAGAATCCCACATATACTCGCCGGACGAGTCATTGAGCCTGTCATTGGAATATTATAATCCCAATTTGAAGGAGGAGTCCGACGATGCTACTAAGGAGACCTCACCGAAGCCGTTACCGAGACGGTACCTTCGGTGCCCTGCAGCCGTTACGGTTTTTCACCTTCAAAAACTTATTCGAGCCAAGTATGGACTCACCGATGCGCACCGGGTGGACGTTATGTACAAAGAAGAGCCGTTGTGCGGCAGCTATACGTTGATGGACGTAATGTACATCTACCACTGGAGACGGGTAAGGTGTTCAACTTCTAGTGAATAGAATTGAATGATAAGAAATTCTTAATTGTTGGGGATCTTATTACAGAAAGTACCGCTTCATCTGAGCTACAGGATATTCGAGTCCTCACCAAAGAGGATCAAACTTTCAGACGATAATCCTGACTTTAAACAGTCCTTGTCGAACGCAGGTATTAGTCCTCTGGACTCCAAGGAGGATGGGCTGACGAAGCGCGAGTGGAAGGAAGTTCAGCTGAAGATATCCGAAACGGGTGTGATGAGCGTCACCGACATAACCAGTCCTGACAACAAGAAGAGTACAAAAATCCAGGATGCTGAAGATCAGAAAGGATCCGGTGAGATGGTCGAAGCTGTAAATAAATCCGATATAGTATTACAACCATCTGATAAGGATGGGGACGGGTTGAACTCGACGGAACAGGGGAAGAGTTCCTCGAAAACCGACGAGATCATCTCCAAGGAGGCTAAGATGGTTGGTCAGGATACCGAGAAAAGTATATCATCACAAACCAACAAAAACTCTGGGGAACCTAAGGATTCTCGGGGACATTCAAATGACCGTCAGGAAGCTAACGAGGCCAAAAAGACTCAAGACGATATTCAGAAAAAGAGTGAAGATCTTCAGGATAACAAAGCCGACAATTCTATTAAGAAAATCAACAATCCCGATAAGTCATCATCAGCAACCAGCAGTCAGAAAAATTCTGAGGAGAAAAAGAATGCAGACTCCGTAACAATCGAGGACAAGGATACGGACGTTAAGCAAATCTTAACTAACAACAACGTGATTAATACCGAGGCTAAGGTCGACGATCAAAAGATCACGAGTGTTAACGAGGTTAAAAGTACAGTGACGCCTAGTGCAGGATCTAAGATCGATGCTCTCAGTGCAAAGCTTCAGTTCCAGCCCAAAGTGGGACAGGTGAACAATACGTACTCGAAGAAGACACCAAAAGATAAGAGGACAGCATCATCAGGACCCAGGAAGTTCGAATCTAAGGAAACGATGAAGGTGGATCCTAAGGCATCGGAATCTGGTAATAGCAAAAGGACCAACTGCAATGCTAATAACAAATTAACCACACCGGTTAACGTAGCATCAACCCAGTCTAAGACAACGGCAACTCTATCTAGTGCCTCACAGACAAGCTGCCTCCTGGTGTCTTCAGCGGCATCTGCTACCTACGTTACTGCACCCACTGCGGCGGTGTCAAGCATACAGAACTCCTCATCGGCGGACAACAGGAACACAGTACAAAGTACTCAAAGTACAACTGTAAATCTACCGCAGACTTTAAGTTCATCGGGTCAGAGAATGAGCTCCTCGGAACAGAGTTTGACGACTCCTGGACAGAGGTCTTCAACGTCCACGACTGTTTCTTCCAGTAGTGTCACTCAGAAGATGACTTTCTCCAGGAACAACAGTTTACCGCCTTCCAGTGAGAGCTTGGCGTCCATTGGTTTAAATGTCTCAACGGCGATGATGAATATGGGCCAGGGTTGTCCCACGTTCCCTTACACAGTCCAGGATCTGGTGAGCAATAGTATGCTCAAAAGTCCTTCGAAAACTTCTGGAATAGGTGCGGGACAAAAGTCGACTTTGGGATCCTCTCAGAATATTGGGATTTCATCCACTGGCTCTGGAACTCAGCCTTGTTCCTCACCATTCGCTATACAGACCCCATCGATGAGCATTTACTCAGTGTCTACTTCTACGAAGAATAATGTATATCCTAATGAGTCCGAAGGTAACAACACGTTGGGAAAGCAAATTCTGTCAAAGGGTGGGTTTGAAATGAGTAATGCTTACTCAGTGCCACCGTGTCCGGATGCCATACCGATATCTTTGATGAAGCCTACGGTCAGGAAACATGAAGTCATTGCCAAGGGCACCAATTTGAACGAGATTTGTGCAAAGATTGGTACTTCAGGATCAAAGATCAATGATATTTGTGCTAAGATTGGTGAGAATTCGAAGGAGAAGAATAAAGCTGAGACTCGCAGTCGTCCTGAAATCCCAGATCTTCTGAAAATTGCTAGGAAGACTCCATCGACATCATCCTCGGCGGACGTGGTTGTTAAACATATTCCTAACATACCTAACGTACCCATATTCACTCCCAGCAATAGTCTAGCTAGCGCTGAGAGTAAGGGTTCTTACCAGTCTAAAGACACTGGCAAAAGTACGATTTCCTCAACGACAACATCACAATCCGGATCCAGTTCCCATTCTTCACAGAAGATACCCTCGTTGAAGAAACAGAGTCAGCCAGTGGGTTACAAGACACTCAAGGATCCACCCAAGACTTGGAATCCTACCTTGTCTAAGAACAATTATGTGGCAGTAAAGAATCAGACCAAAGAAATGCAAAATCAGTCCCAGGCAGCATCTACGTCGGAGTCAGGAAATACTAAGCCGATACCGTCAAAACCGGCGAAGATATTCAAAATGAGGAACATGCCTAGATACTTGGGTAATCCAGCATCCGGTGTAAAGCCTATGTATGGTATGTCTAACGAATCAAAGGACAAGGAACAGTCATCCTCTGGATCTAAAAACTCTACTCTGAACATGATGAAGATTGACCCGAAGACTCTATCCCCAATAGTGTCGACGGTGAACTCACCTATAGTGTCGCCACCTCCGTATTCGCCGAATGCCAGAAGTTATCAGAACACACCCTTCCCTAGGGACATATGTCGCACTACGGGCTCACCTATCTCGCCCAGGAATTCACCGGTTAATATGCTCTCCACAAATCCTTTTATACCATCACCAACGCCTAATACCAATCCCAGGTTGATATACTCTCATTTCCCACCACCATTTCCCGATGCCAGCAGGTTCCCGAATCCTCTAATCAGGACACCCATAGGAATACCTTCTGCGAGTGCTTATCACAGCAGCTTGCCACCCTCGATAAATAAACTATATCAGCGCACGAATTACATACCGCAGACTACGGCGTACTCTCCGGTAACCCAGCCGCCGACGGTGCAAAGAATACCGCCAAGCACTCACTCCTCATCGCCAAAGTCTCCGAAGATGTCCTCGTCCAGTGCCAGCTCGTCGTTCAATCTGGCCAAGACAGAGACGCAAACGTCGATTCCAACCTCGGTGGAAAACGTGGCTATACACTTGGGGAAAAGTCAGGTCACTCAACAGGAAGTGAACTCAGCTTTCAATCTCTCAAAGAGTGGCACCAGGACCAGTGCCGCCTCTGACTTCTTGAGAACGACGTCACCGGACGTTCCTCAGAGTCCCAAGAGCACCACATCGAATTCCACGAACCAGGTCAAGCAGCAGAGCACTACCGCGTCTTCGGGGAAGACTAAGCCGAAGCTTACCTTGGACATACCACCAGCTGATAACGTTACTCAGCGCAGAGTCAAGGACGAGGAGTCGCAGAAGGAGTGCGACAGGACTAAAGATGATACTCAGGACAAGATCAAAGCTTCAGAAGGGGACGCAAAGGTAGATGTCGAGGAAGTAACAACCGCTGATCCGGAGAAGAACGAAAAGTCGTCAACGAAATTAAACGGCGAGGTTAATCCGGAAGTTCCCCCAACTTCTGGTAAAGCTAAAGACGATCCTGACACCAAGTCCACGGAGAATACCTCAGAGAGCAAGACCTCAAGTTCCAAGGAACAAATAAAAGCTACAGATGGTATTCCTCCTTCGAAGGAGTCCTCGGCGATTCCAGAGGAACAAAACAAAACCGACACTAAGAACGACGATCTGGGAAAGAGCGGTGAGCAGATCCAGGTTAAAAAATCGGAGGCTCAAAGGAATAAAGCTGAATCGTAACCTAGGAATCGGCTTACTCGTGGATGATCTTCATTGGAAGTCAATCACCCTGGACCGCTCGACTCTATTACCGGTTGGCTGTACATTTATGTATATAGTAACTGGAAATCTAATTATTATTTCTAAGTACAGTTTTACTAATTAACTTTTCAGTTCGATTTTAATCGTGTGTCCACCACGGCATTTCAGGAGAACTTGCGTGACACTTCGAAGGATACCACCTCAAATCCATGTCAAGAAATACTCCTCTCTCATCCATATCACGTAATCATCATTTGGCACAGAAGTTTCATAAATCTTCCAACAAATAATCAATTCATTTAATCTCTCATCCGTTACAATATCATCATTTTTTCCTCTTCTATGCGAATCTTTATTAGTCACTTCTGTGACTGTTATCATAGAGCATACTAATTACACTTTATCACTTATTACTTACCATTCGCTATTATCAATGGTCCTGCGAGGTACAATCCAGTTTAGTGATCACCCAAGTTCTCGCAAAGAGCTTCGAATTAATTATTGTCGCGACAGGCCGGCTTTAACGCAGTGTAATAATAATTAGTATACAAAAGTTTCTTTGATTGCGCTTCAAATCCTGTCCCGACTTACATACGGATAAATATTCGCTGTTGATTTGTTAATAGAACATCCTGTCTCTGTGTACATTCATGTTAATTTTAATGAGTCTATCTCGACATTTTATCAATCGCTATCAAGACGCTGTCTCGGTACCACGACATTACCGGTAACATATGCAATGTAACGGGAAGACAGAGAAGAGGAAGAAGGGAGTAACTGATAAGAGGAAAAGAGGAAAGAATAAGAAAGCGCGGGATTTTAAAAAAAAGAAAGAAGAAAATTGCGTAAGAAGAGAAATACAGGAAGTACGCGCCACAGGCTCACGTACAAGAATAAAATAAGTGAACGAGAGAGGCAAAGTGGTTGCGAATTAAATATATATATATATATATAATTATTATAAATATATATATATATATACACACAAGTGTTAGACGTAACTAATTAAATTAATATAATGTTATTTAAAGAAGGCATTTTTATATCGTAGGTTGACAAAAATTTATATAGTGTGCAGCCTCGAGTATCTTCGAAGGAATCCTCGATGGTTCGCCATGACCGGAAACAGGAAATGACTTGAAGAACAAATTATATATATGGCTAGAGGACAGTTTCCAAGATGAATAATACCACGTTTGATTCTAATTGTTTGAACAAAAGAATCTCTAGAACGCTGTTGTTCCGTCATTTAGCTTCAGTTATAATTCTTTTCTAACAGGCTGATGATCAATTAATTACTGGCAATAATTGTTTAAACTAACAAACGGTATGTCCGTCGTTGAGGACTTGGAAAATATTCGAGGTCTGAGAGGGCGGCGTAGTGAAGAGGAAATGTCCGAGGCCTTATCGTATCTTATATCGAATAACGGATATGGAACAATAAAAAGAAATTAATTCAAGAATCCAGAGAGTTTCTGGTAATTAATGGGAATGGGATTTCAGTATATTTATTAGTGATTACAACTAATGATGCGCTGTGATCGTGATATTTTTTTTGTACTCTTCACTTTTACTTGTCAGTCTACGCTTTTCATTATTTTGTTTAGACCCTGTTTTATCTTAACACAGGAACGAGTAGTGGCTTTGATGAACAAATCAGAAACAAAGCTGGAGCAAGATATGAAATCTTATGTATGTCTTCGTAATATCTGAAAAAAGGCATAATGTTTAGTGGGCAAGATCAGACACAAAAGGGATTGCAGAAGAGGAAGTAGATTGTTCCTTTATCTTTTGGACTTTCAATTTTGAAGTAAAACTCAACTTGTGCAGGCGACACAGCGCAGATACGTAAAATTTGTGAAAAGCGATACAATTTTTTAATTGTCACTCAATGACAGCAAGAATTTAATATACGATGCAAAATCACTTTTTTAGATCGGAGTTTCCCTCCGCCTTATTTGTACATAGTGTATCATTGGTTAAAGAAGTTATATATTATACGATAATTAAAAGAATTATTAATTATTAATATAATGCTAATATATATATATATATTTATATTTTTTGCTGGGGGATACTTTGGGGATGAATTCATTTACGAAATCGCTATTTTGAGGACCGTTCTCAAATATTTTCCAGGGTAATGACTGTTTTGAGGACCATAAAGCGATCTGTCTCACCAAATTTGTTTATATTTTTTCAATGTTCGGCATCCAGTATTTGTGATGGGATTAGAAATATTTCGTTAGCTTAGATTACGTCATAACTCCAATGCTGCAATGTCTCAAGGTAGTAGTTTTTTTTTAAATTAGCTTGCTATTGTGAACGTCCCTTGATTTTTTGTGTCCCCATAGTATCTCTTTGGCAAACGTATGCATATATATGTGTGTGTGTGTGTATATATATATATATATTTATCGCGTAAGCACTTAACACATATTTCATTTTTTTTAACCTAGTCCCAACACAATACCCTGCTTTCCCATGTTTTAAAAACATTTATCACATTTCTGGAATGTTCAAACAGAAAGATATGCTTTGTGCGATAAATGTTATTCTTTTTCTAATCATTGGTTATACATGAGAGTATGTATATATGGCTATAAATATATATATATATATATTAATTATAATATTATTCATATCTTTACGTGGACTAAGGGATGTTCTTTCTCTTTCCAGCAAAAATATAATTGAATTGCACCTGTGAATCCAAGATTTATCTTATTTTATGCTTGATTTGTTATCTTCAGGAACAAAATCTTGGCATTCAAGTACTGGCTATCTTCTCAACATGACGTACAGCATCCTTGAGTTTGTAAACTAATTCCTGTAGCTGCTGTGTAGTGCATGTAAATTTGAGAAAGCTTATCTCACTTTGCTTTACAGTACTCAGTCGTATATGGTATAAGGGTATACCAACTGAGTTTTCTGTGTTGGACTGTAAACAGTAAATTATGAAAAATATAGGTAAGTTTTAAAAAGTTAATCATGTTAATTGTTTGAGTTAGAACCTTTATGCAATAATCCAAACGCCAGGAAACGTCTACCACATGGGGTAAACTATTCCCAATGTTTTCCAAGCATCTCTTTATCGTTGATCTGTGCTTGGAATAAGATTCACAGATTTTGTCAATCCTTGGACCACTGATTTGCACACTTTGCAGATAGTTACTAAGTTTCTCCTTGTCATAACTGTGTCGACCTGCTTCCACAAGGAGGATGGTCAGGTCAGCGAAGACTGCTTTTATTATATCAGGTTTTGAGCCATAGATTTGTGAGACGCCTTGAACAAATTTTAAACTTGACGATTGTCCGTGAATTTCATTTTTGATAACTAAAAATTTTATACTCACTTATGGCATCCGGTTTTTCACATACGTGCGAAATTGTTATTTCTACCAGCTTACCAAACGTCTCATCACTTATTATATTTACATTTTGTAAATAAGATAGACCCTTTATTGTTCTCTTTGACAGTTCCATCGTATTGAATGCCTAACCTGTTAGGTTAGGAAAGACAGAGAGACCCAGCGAGTTGCCATGCTTGTTTAATAGATAATGTTTTTTTTCAAATTCAAACTCATATATGTTCAAATAGACCGTAGTTCAAAATGTCGAATTATATGATTGAAATATGGTAGGAAGATAAATGGCAACATAATATCCAAACAACATCAAATGAATATCAAATGCAATACGTTAATAACATAACTGGAGCTCACAATGTGAGTGTGCTCCACATAAATACTTAAAGTATGAAGTACTTATTATTTAACCGGCCTTGGACTCAGTTTATTTGTTCTTGATATTGCTCTTGTATTATAAGTTTATAGCATTAAGATATGACATTATATATAAGCTACTTTTATCATGGAATTTACTGTAATGAACACATGATGAAGGTCATTGATATTATTACTGTCACAAAAATTTGAATTTTCTTCCAGGAACATATAGGCTCTTTAATAAATCTAACTAAGCAATTCTGTGATTAGAATCCAGTCTATACATTTTAATGATGTGAATTGTATTTGAGCAGCCGAAGACACTTTTTCCAAGGTCTTGCATAGCCGTAAGGTATGTTCAGTTTCTGTAAGAACATAGAGGTTGTATTGAATATTTTTTACTTATAATATATTACCAGTTAATTAACATTATCTTTAATCAGAATATAAGAACTTGTATTTTCATAGTGAGAAAAAGACAAGAAGGAAAAGAAAAAACATAGGTGTGGCAAGTATTCATGGCTGAAATATACTGCTCTCATTGATTTATTTTATGAGCATCTCCTTGAACCTTTGATACAGGGTCAAGTACCTGGTTTAACAGTTTAACATCCACTCACATTTTAACTCAGTTCAACACTATGAACTGCAATGGAGACAACCAGCAGGAATCTGACAGATTCTCTAAAGAATTCGATGATCAACTGCAAAAGGAAACTAATGAAACTGGGTGAGTATTGTATAACACTTTTGATTTATTCGACATAATTATTTATGTTAGTAAGCATATTCATGAGTGAACTAGTACGTGACATTATTGTTACATTTTTATGTTTAAACTTCCCATTGCACGTGTTTCTTATTATAAACAGTAGTCAACTGGGAATATTTATCGCAGAAAATATAAAGCAACAAGTATGCAATGCAATTTCTTTAGTGGAAACTAGATTTCATGACATAAGTAAGGACTCCCACATAACTTTTACCTATTGTTAGTTTATCAGGGACATAACAGGCGGGAAATCAAGGTCGGCTCGGTTTAAGTAGTTTCATGCTTCAATGAAGTAAAGGAAGCTGTACACGTTACAATTAATACTTATTCGTATTTATAGTCAATCCACGTATTCAATGTCTTTTATTAACAGTTTGCAAGCAATGCAATCCTTAGGAAATGACACGTGATTTTTTTATAAAATAACGTAAATATATGCTAAGATAAAACAATAAAATGTAATTAGTGTAAAATCATACATATGCATGCTTTGTAACGAATGTTTTATACGGTGACACGTGTGCCTTACCAGAGAGTTCATTCTTTTCGATCGACCAAAAAAAGAAACATCGAACCGTCTATACATATTTATTAATACTAGTATACTAATAGAAAAAGGTCTTTCAGTATTTTTATACCAGCGATGATTAAAAACCGGACCACGTTGAAACCAACATTTAAAGATGCAATACCCCAGGTACTGGTCCATAATTTCTGTCAATTAAACGTATCAAAATTTCCATTCGTCTAACACGTTTTTATGATTACAGATCATCGCAAGCTGTATCATACATTGTATAGTCATTCAAGGTGGAATCAATATGGCCTATAGTACAGTATTGAACAATGGCCTAGAGAAAGCTGAAGGAAAGCTACGAATTTCAAAAGATCAGGAATCTTGGATAGGTAAACAATAACTAAATCACAATTTAATTTTAGATTTATTAATTATTTAACAATCTTATAGCAAGTCTGGTAACAATATCTTTGCCGATCGGATCTCTCCTGACTGGTCCACTAATGGATAAATTCGGTCGAAAGAGCATCTGTTTGCTGACCTGTATACCAGCATCCATATCCTGGATTCTGATACTTTCATCGAATTCCATCACTACCATTTATGCAGGCCGTGTGATAGCCGGTGCCTCAGCAGGCTTATCCACGGTGGGTCTGGTCTATGTCTCCGAGATTACTCATCCTCAGCTGCGGGCGATGCTTCTCTGCCTGAACTCCGTCTTCGTATCCTTAGGGATCCTTATAACCTGTTGTCTTGCCGTGTGGCTCAGATGGGATACCATGGCAGCAGTGTTTCTTGTCTTAAATTGCTTTGTGTTCCTGGCGCTCTTCATTGTACCAGAAAGTCCTTACTGGCTCATGTGCTTCAGCAACGGGATGCTCAACGAGCACAGCACAGGGAGAGCCGAGAAGAGTCTCAGGTGGTTGAACAGAAGGGAAATAGTGAGTTCCTGAACGTATCGGTAACACTGTCAACCTGAGGTGCGCTTAACGAATGTCCTCATTTACAGATATACGAGCAGGAATACGCCCGGATTAAAGAGATCTCCTCCACTCGGGTAATGAATGCGGAGCCGTCCAAGACGCTGCTCCAGTCCATCAAGTCATTCTGCAAGGAACTCATGTTGCCTACAGTATACAAGCCAATGTCGATACTCTTCTTCCTTCTGCTAGTGCAGCAACTATCCGGCGCATATGTGGTGATCTTCTACGCGATATCCGTTTTCAAAGAAATTGGTGGCACCTTCGGAGCCGGTCTCGACGCATACGGTGCACTGGTGATGCTAGGTGTCATACGATTCATCATGAGTATTCTGACAGCCTACTTTAGCAAGCGCTACGGGCGTCGTGTACTCTGCATATCCAGCGGTCTCGGGATGACCTTCTCCATGTTCTTCTCAGCAATGTATATGTACTTAACCTCCTCGTGCGACGAAAACGGCGCCGTCGTGGATACGATGGCTAATCAGAAGTGGCTTCTTTTGGTCATCGTACTCTTTTACGTGTGTACAAGCTCTCTAGGATTCGTGGTAATACCCTGGACCCTCATAGGCGAACTCCTGCCGATATCGGTTCGCGGCACGGGAAGTGGTCTTATGGTGTCCTTAGCTTATATTATGATGTTCGGCGTGGTTAAGAGTTATCCTTATGCCATCGAAGCCATGGGTGGGCAGGGCATATTTTTTTTCTTCAGCTTCACTTCCCTTCTCGGTACTAGCTTCGTCTATTTCTTCCTACCGGAAACACTCGGGAAGACATTCACGGAAATCGAGCACTATTTTGCCACCGATAGAAAACCACGTTCGCGTTAACTCCATAACCGGATGTGATGTTTCTTGTAAGTGAAAACGAAGTTAATTTCATATCTAATTCTTTTAAGTATTCATTTCTTAACACTTTGCTGATCGATCACGAGTATACTCGTGTTTGCACTTACATTAATTCATATAGCTTTCAAGCCTGAAAGCAATATAGGTCTCGGGTACACGGAATAGTTTTGGCTTAAAATAGCTGGACAGCAAAGTGTTAAGTTTTCCTGTGACCACTGCGAGTGTGAGAGAGAGACACTCTTATGAGTCGTTACGTGATTAAGACAAAGACACACGTGCCAAATGAAGAGTCTCAGAATGTTGTAATGATCATTAGATATACGTATAAGTGATATTAGTAAAAAAGTTGATTGATCAATTTAATTCCAAACGATCAAATGAGGTCTTCAGCATATCTTACTGCTGTCCGACTTCACGTCTGCACAAATTGTATACAATGAATTTTATGAATAGTGGCTAAATTTATTGGAATGGAAGCTTTGTTATCTATCGAACAAATATCATTAAATTATTGGAAGGTCGTTTGCTGTCCATTTGTGTTACTTATGTACTCTAAGGTGCCTGTGATACAATCGATGGTTTTGTAAATAGCTAAAACAGAATCAGTAGGTAAAAATTCAATTTTTTTCCCAAAACCTTTTATACTACTATGTTTTTATAATGGCGATGTATCAAGTAATAAGGTTAAAAGGGCAAAGTATATAATAATTAATCCTAAGATCTTCATTAACGATGTGCTTGCACGCGACTATCAAATTATACTTAATAAGATTAGTGCAAATTTTATTATGGTAACCTTTTTCCGTATATGTATTATATGTATAGTTTGTATTACTCACCATAGATAATAGACGACGTGTCTAATGACCTTTTATCATATTAAAACGTTAATCGAAAGTTAATATTTCCCACAACCTTCAGTAATACTTTATGTGGCTATGGCTTGCTTATGTTAAATGAATTTATAATGGGTTTTAGGTGACAAACTGAGGTTCACTGGATATGTAATAATTTTCATACGTCAGTGAAAATCTTTGAATCCCACGAGGAACCATATTAATCCTTTTTGTTCGTCGAGAAATACATTATTTTAAATTGTACGTTGAACAGAGGAAATACCCTTTACAATTTATCTGATAATGTCACCCATGGGACAATGGCTACAGGAATTTATGTCTATAGGGGACTTCGAACTTATTTACTTAACAGTAGATGGAAATATAGACTGTATTAATTATTAAATACGGGGCTAGGAATGGGGACCATTGATCATCCTGAGTAAATGTGAAAACTTTAATATGAGCCTTTCTAGAGTTTTACATTTTCCTACCTAAATGTTGTATACGCTGTACTCAGTTGTACAAATATCGTGGAGGCGTACGCAACTTCGTGTACCATTATACGTTGTTTCCCCTATTTGACTTTGACACGCTTTAAATGCCATCCCCGACTATACGCTGTTAATGAGAAACCTGCGTTCTCGGCAGTTGGAAATTTTCGCCTTATTTAGTTGGATGTACAATAAAATTAGTCGGAGTTTGTAATTGTGCAAATTTCGAAATACTTGCTATGGCGACACAGTCATTTATAGATAAAAAAATGCAGGCATTGAACAAAAAAATGTATAACAGTGAAAGGAATGTACATAACAATGGTAATTGGCAGTTTCGTCAATCAGGTAGGTATACTGACGCCGTTTTATAATTTTTTTTTCTTTGCTTCTCCTTACGCTATAACGTAACTGATTTTGTTACTTTTCTGGTAGAAAGACCAAAAAAAATGTGTAGGCCAATTATGCGCAACGCGAAACTTGATTTTCGCAATTACTGCCAGAATACAAGTCTTCATGGGTTTCGCTATATAATAATGTCGGAGTCGAGTATTTGTGCGAAATTGATTTGGCTTCTGGTGAGTAAAATGCAATGTTAAAAAAGAAAAGAAAAAAATTATACTTGTACAAAGTTTGACAAGGTCACTTGGTTAATTAATTCGCTTTTCCAAAATTTCTCACCTCGCTTAGATTGTTAACCTTTACAGATATGCTGCTCAGGATTTGCCTTTAGTGTCTTCATGATGCTGAGAGTGTGGCAACGTTTTTTGATAACTCCCACAGTTACTACCATAGACACCACCACGAGTCCAATATGGAATTTGCCATTTCCAGCAGTGACAATTTGCAATTTTAATAAGATCTATCAACCCCATGCAGAAATACTAGCCAACGAGCTGTAAGTAAAATTGTAATTGCTTACGATTATTAATTATTAATAATAATTAAATAATTTTTCTCTCTCACTCACCAAGAATGAAATATGGATTCAATCAGACGCAAATAGACAACTTTTTCGTATCTCTGCCAAAATTAATTCGACCCGAGGTTGTCGCAAATGATTATGCTCCACTGATGCGTACATTGGCGCACTTAAATATCCCAACGGAAGAGCTGATGTTGAAGGTCATGGGATACATTTAATTGAATTAATTTAATCAATCTTTAGATCGAATCATGAAGCTCGGTTCATATCCGTATGGTTTATGTTATTTTTAATTTCATAATCTTTTATAGTTGATGCAACCCTGCAGTAAGTTACTGGTAAGATGCGCCTGGCTTGGACAAATATACGATTGCAAAAAATTGTTCAAAACAGCTAAATCAATCGAGGGCTATTGCTGCTCCTTTAATTACCATGCACCAAAATCACTAGAAAACCCGTAAATAATATAATAATCAATTATTTAATCATCACGGATTAACAATAACAATATTCAATATCAAAGAAGTTTCTTTTATTTATAGTCACGCTAACTACGATCCATCGACTATCATCGAATCTAGTGCGAACGCCAGTAAATCTGTCACCAAAGAAAACAATGAAAGTCTCACGGACTATCCAGACAAATTGGAGTGGCTGCCAGGAAAGGAGGAAGTTCTTGTTATTGTCATTGCTGATATTCATTATTTATATAAAATTTATCGATTACTGATAAATAGTGATATTTTTAAATTAATTCCCTAGATGGCACCTGGAGCCGGAAGAGACGTTGGCCTAGCGGTTGCTCTGAACGTTGAAACCGAATATTATCGCGGTTCCATAAGACCATACGTAGGCGCCTCAATTTTAATTCACAGACCGTTCGATTATGCGGAAGTCGATCTGCAATCGGCATTAGTGCAGGATGATACTGAATTAGCAATAATATTATCAGGAACTATCATGGAAAGTGTCAACAGTGTACGTGACCTTACGTTGGAGCGTAGAAATTGTTGGTACAGCGATGAAGTACGTGCGATGTCATTTCCCCAATTTAATATAATATTCACATTCACCCCGTACCTGGAATTCGTTTCAGATGAAACTGCGGATAACGAACAGATACAGCTTTGAATCGTGCGTTACTGAATGTAAATTGAATTACATAATAAAACTCTGTGAATGCGCACCGTTTTACTATCCAAAGATATGTAAGTACTAGACGAAACGTTACACCATATGATTTTTCTAGGTTATGAATCGATTTTATTACAGACGACAAAGTGAGAACCTGCGGTCTTATGGATGCCAATTGCATATGGACTTATCAGAGTGAGTTAAAATTTATTTACTATATTATTAACCCGTCAGCAGGCACGTCATTGCTACCGTCTCAATCTCACTCATAGCGTGCCTTCTCGCAGGTTATAAATCCTTACGTTATTCTAGATTGAATTAAAGCAAAGCAATCAACAATACGATTACTTATTTACAATATAAATAAATGACAGGAATGTTATCTACTTTGCATACAATCGGCACTACGCACTCGACAAATAATTCGTCTCGTGTCAATTGCTCGTGTTTGCCGCAGTGCAGTGGTGAATCTTATTCGTTTAACACGGAACACGCAAAACTGATGGACGTACAATACGATTCCGCCAATTTGTAAGTCATTTTGAATATATTAAATTGCACAGTAGAAGTGATAAGTATAAATCTAAATAATTACTTTTTCTCAGCCGTGATATGGTGATGCGAAATCTCTCTGTGGTCTTCGTGAACTTTCGTGACATCACGTGCCTGAAATACCGGAAGCAGTCACTAATGTCCTGGGATGATGTGCTTGGTGAGTTTTGATAAATTTTTTTAATATAAAAACATACTGACTTAAAATACTATAGCATATGATTCACACAGCGTCCTTTGGTGGAATTTTTGGTTTGTGTCTTGGTGGATCCTTTATCAGCGTCGTCGAGCTGCTTTACTATATTGTGAAAAGAATTTTGTACGAGAGCTCGAGGGAACTAAAGTCTCAAGGAAAACAGGAAATTGTGTCGACGGATATTATCCCTCGATCAAGGCGTAGGCCAGTAGTCAGTATCTCGCCATATTGGAGCAACAGGATATTTGTCGAAAAAGATTTTAACGGGGAAATCAATTCCGTTGCTTTGCACGATATGAAACGGTATAAACGTGACGTAAGGAGGAACGTACTTCCGGCAAGGAAACAATGATAACGTAATTTACCAAGTTAAAGGAAGGAAGGTAAATCTTTGAAATTTAATTATAATTATTAATAACGCTTACCATTACGCTATACTGCATCGTAATTTTACTTCAGATAATTTGACATTTTTATCAATAATCGTCACATCTGTATTTGTCTATAAATAATTACAATTAAAAATTATTCTTCGAGGGACTTTGCACTGCAAGATAAGAATGTTAATCCTGACGCTGGGAATAGGTTCAGAACACAGAGCTGTGACATCTTCTAGAAGTGTTTAATGCACAATCCGTACTCTCTCTAGTCTGCTGCTCGATGGTAACAATCTTGAGGTTTGGCTTCCTCTTCTCCACGACTTGTTTTCTCCTGAGAAGCTGCTTCAGCTGGGTGAGAAATTGCGGACTCAGCAGGCAGTAGAGAATGAAATTGGCCGAGCTGGATATCGCGTTGAGAAGGGTTGCTATGATGCGAAATCTAAAGGAAGATGAGATAAGAAAGAGAGAAAAAAATAAAAAAGAAGTAAAACGTCCAAGAAAAATAACAAGAGTCCAAAGTACAACAAGACATAAAGGTATTGCCGTACCTTTCAAGAAAAACTTCATTCACCCTGGTATCGTCTCCGCCATAAAGGATCGATATGGCGCTGCGTCGCGACGCCAGATGCGTCGGTACTTCACCGACCAGGAACAAGAAAACAATACCCACTAACGTAATCGTCAGCCTTAGTTGATCCTATAGAAAATGAAAATTTAACGTCAATTCTTTTTGAATGCTCTTCAACTATCCTACTCAAATAATTAGGTTGTATATTGAGGACATTTGTATCGTTAACGTTTAACTAATGGCTGAATTATTTATCAATAATAATACAATAGGTTATTTACGTACGGTCAGTACATTTAAACAGTATCTTTCGCGAATTTGTTTTCGCTGCAGAAATATTTCTCGCTGTCTTATAAGGCGTCTGACTGTTACGCACATGACGCTATTACCAACAAGCAGAAAGACAGCCGGTACCAAGCCGAACATGACCAATTGAAACCAATTCTGTAGATTGTACCATCTAAAAAGATCAAATTTTGAAATAGTAATTAGGTATCTTTTTAATTACTTCGTTGTAGGCATATAGCTAAGTCGCGAATACAATAGCGAGTCCACGTTCAAGTGACTCTTGCGCATTTTAAACCATTGCACGATTGGCCCTTGATCGCGACTTGTCTGTGCCACACATACGACTTACCGAGATCCAAAAAATTCTGTGGTCGTCAACTCCCCCAATTCGTTGTATGTATAAATAAAACAGTATGGAAGGTTAAGAAATATGGCGCAGCAGAATGAACACGTTAACAATTTTCGCGCTACTTGATTGTCGCAAAATTTTGGTGGTTTGCATTTTGGTGATCTGCAAATGTAAACGGCTTTTAAAGCACTTTTAGGTCATGTCATAAGTTAAAATGATAATTAAATAAGCATACTTGATTCAATGAAAAAGTTCGGGAAACTTTTTGAAACCACTTAATTTTACTCCGTGTCGACGGGGGCTAAGAAAACTTTTATTTATTGATTTATTTAATCAGGAGTGGTCACGTGGGGTGTCGGATTTACTCTAACTCAATTCTTTTTAAGGTGAGAAATAAAATCGCGCGACCATTCCCAGGTTCATGGCAAAAATCGTTATTCTCTGTGATCGATCACCCAACTTTGAAAGGACATTATTATCTTTGATAATATTCTTTAATAGTATTATTATTATTCTTATTATTATTATATTATTTCGGTTACGATAATCTCCGAAAACGCTTGTTCTGTCACATCTGTCAATATTTCATACCCAGCAACCAGCACGAGTCTGTCCAAAGTAACAAGCACTGCAGCCCAGACGGCAATATTTGAGGAGATGGATCCGACCGGAAGATGAACAAATGCATCAAATTCAACCCAACCGGGTTTTCCCCAAAAAACACCTCTGGCCAATCCGGAGAAGAGAAGGAGTCCACAGGTGACCAAATCGGAACCAGCAAGCACTTTAAATAAATGAAAAAATGTATTTACAAAATTATAATTGCATCATTAATAATGCTCTCATTGCGACTCTATATAATAATAATTAAGTATATATTTATATATATACCAGCCAAATACGTGTACGTGGAGGCTTTCAGGCTCCGTCTGCTAAGCACTGCGAGTATCAGTGCATTGCCTATCATTCCAAGTCCAGAAATTATAGGGATCACAATACTGTATATGATGATACCCCACATGGTTGGCTCATTGGCCCATACATTGGTCTCACTGTATTTGTCAATTCCAAATGACATTATCTTGGAGGATTTCTCTTCGTCCTGAAGATTCTGGTCAGCGCACGTCCTGAGAAAGAACAAACGATCATCCCACTTAAAATATTTTACAACGCTTTTCAAAAAAATTGTATCTATCAACGTGCACAGGTATACGAAACATTTTAGAAAATCTATCACGGTGAGTATGTATACATATGTAAACACTGAATCGAACGATCGTAGGTTCTTTTTATTTCTTTTTAGTTTCAACCGTCGACAGGCACACAGTGTCGTTCCATCGTTTCGTTAATCACAGACCAACTGTCGTGAAAATTCATAGAGCCAATCGTTTATCCGTTATGACAGTTGGTACTGTCTGCTATACCTACATACAGGTATTATGTGACGATACCAACCGCCATCAACCTTGATCACTACCATAAATTATCCAAAGGCCCAGAACGACCTGTTTCATCATAGGGTTTACTTTGATTTCCCCTATCGGTAACCTAACCTAACTTCTACAGCCCGATAAAGTTTTATATTTACGTCAGACTGTATAGTGTATACTGTATAAAATATGCCTATGTCGTGGTATTCGTAAAACATTGGACACGCGAATAAAAGGAATTTATAGTATTTCAGTGTAAAAGACGTGGGACATCGATAAACCTGATATAACGTCAATTGGATCTTTTCTACTCATCGAGCAAGAGGTTAAGGTATGCGGACAGAATCATTTATTCAGATAAGGATGCTTGTAAATTTTCTTCACTGCTGTGATAAGGGGATCCTGGTTATTGGTATGCAAAAATTTTCATTATAATAAAGAAAATAGATGTAGATAATACATGTTGATAAAGAAAATAGAATATGACTTTGAAGTTACGCGTGTTTTCTTGGGCTTTCTTTTTTTACTTTTACATTGAATCGTTAATAAGAATTTTTATTCTAACCTGCGATATTTTCCAATCATGAATATCAGCTTCCAGTTAGTTTGCTCCATCGAGAGTTCTTTGCTATTCTTTTCTGCTTGCGGACTCTCTAACCATGCGTGAAAAAGGTTAGAAACAAATTTTGAATAAACGTTCAGTTCCATAAAGTTACTCGATTTGAAAGCTCATCAATGAATTGAATTTTCCAGTCGCCAGCACCAATAAAGGTGTATGTACCTTGTTGAGAGGCTTGAACGCGTTGTACGCTTATTGTGCTTAGGAAAGATTGTCAACTTTTCTTCTACATGGATACACAAATCCAGAGAAGCTTACTAAAGGATGGCTTTATTATTATGAATGATACTTTATTCTACCGGTAATACGTTCTCAATTTTGAATACGATTAAATGATTCGCTAATTAATATAATCCCCATGCTGACTCGTTTTCAACGGATAGCAATTTCCAATGTATTTCTATCTCTCATCTGCCACTTTGTATTATTGCAAAGATCATATGCAATGAAAAAATTATCCTTACCAACTAGACAGGTCGAAAGACAAAAAATGTATGAAACGTACAGTCAAAAAAGTGACTGTTGAGGGGCGAGAATTTATTCAAATTTTTTTTAGCAGAATCACGATTCTCCTCCGGCGGCCGAATAATGGTGATATTATATATATTAATGAAAAGGAGTAATAGTAAAATTTATGGCGTCCGAATGGTTGCCGCGTCTAGTTTTAACTTATTGCCGATGTTTCGCGAACGTTCCAGTCTGCATCAACAGTCCTAAGGGAGTTCCGACACTCAAGTTCCTTATTTCGTTGTTCCGGAACAGTGGAACAACGAACACCAGTATTTAAGGACACCCCGAAAAATATTGTGTTGATATACGCACTGAGTGTGAAAAAAAATTTTAAAAAGTCACTTGGACGCACTACGTACATGGAGATAGACTGACAGGTACTACGTTAAGTAACAAATTTGCCTGAATCATTTTGGTGATGGTGCACGAGGTGGAAGTGGTGAGTTCATTGGAGAGCGTAGCGCGATAAAGGGGATGCTGATAAAACGTAAATACGACGAAAATCATGATGGAGTGTGGTAGATTTGCCGAGGGTTGGCGGGGACAGCAAGTAAAATGGCACCGTGTAAATAGATCTGTGTTTTGAAAAGGATCGAAGAACAATAGTAAAATATTCTCCGTATACACATATAATTTGTATGCAAATATATATATGTGACGAAACAATTACAAGAATATTGCATTCATACGTCAATATTGTATTTACTGGTTATATGCATGAAGTTATCATAAACAGTGATTGTTCTTCATTAATCATAAATATGTGTCGTAAAATCAGAGTGGAGTGACGTCATACCTTTGTTCTGTGTCTCTTCGTGTTCTCCCTAATGGGAATGTAATGTTCTGGTTTTAACCCATTAGCACTCAAGTGGTTATTTATGTCTATTTTAACTTTAGCCTAGCATCCGAGCACACAATTTTATATATATTATTCTAGGATATGTTTTCGATATAAAATTAAATGTTCTTTTGGAATCCTCCGTCATTTTTATAGTTTCTTGTTATCAAAAAACAAATATATATTAGTCCCTAAAGTTAACAGTATGTAACCCTATAATCGCATATAGAAAGTATTTCACACTAAAGAAACGGATGGTGAACGTTTCTACCCCAGTTTACGGATGGGTGGCAAAAAAATTGATATGACGGTTCAAGGGTCAATAGTGCGAATATTTATTATTAGTGTCACTCATGGTGTTGGACATGATGAAAATCAAAGTAAAGACTAGCCTGAATCCAGAGGCCATTCACGTCGGTCACGTTGGTACGAGGTGCTCTTGAAGAACGTCAGTCCGATAACAGGCAAATCAATGCCCTTATCAGGTTATCAGTTATTGGATTAAACATGAAACGGGTAATGGTTGGCTTGTGTGTATTGTATTATTTTCATGCCCACTCTCTTGTTAGTTCTCTCCCCCGCCCCTCTCTCTCTCTCTCTTTTGGTTCATGCGTATTCTTAAATTATTTTTTTTTCTTATTTGCAAAAATTCTAATTCTCAGGACTCATTTAATTTATTCGCTGTCATCAGATATATATATAAACTTATTTAAATCCAGCAGTTGTATTCATCAGCCATCTAGTGTTTGTAAATAAATTCGAAATTTCATTTGTATGCATGTATATATTATTGTATGCGTGTTATATATATATATGTATATATGCATTTATATTTTTAATCTTATTTTAGTGTATATCTATATTTTGTGTATCTACAGTTTAATCATTTGGAATTATGTTGCGTTGATTTTTAAAGTGACTGTATAAAGACATATTAACTCTTTAATGAGTGCATGTTAATGAGACAATATATTTGTCCTGCAGTTTCCAAACGATTAATTTTTAATGATATAGTGGTAACGTTGTATCTTGTATCGAATGCATGATTCAAATAATCATTGCATATATCTATATATACCTACTATAGAGTCAAATGGGTGTCATACAGATCGTTTGAATGCAACTGGTCGCTTTTATATAAGAATAGCATAACAAGTGTATAAAAATATATTATACGTAAATATACTTGATTATTATTTTTAGGTATATTATTCATGTGAATGTTGTGTGGTATTTATGTTTTAATTAAAATTTTGTGATAATTGAGAATGAAATATTTGAATTGCAAATTTGATTAATTGAAAAAGTGCCTTGATCTGATTGCAATTCACTGCTAACGAGGGTCTTGATAAGTATTAAGTGGATCAAAAGGGTCGCATTGTACCGTCTGCGAACGTATAATCTCATTAAGATATAATAGAATTTCTTAGAGATTAATTGCGCAGACGCTTTTGATTTTCTTCATTTTTATTCTTTCTTAAAATTTTATACTGTGGTATAACGATGTTAATACGATACATTCATACTGTTTAAATGCTCGATGAACTGTATTCGCTTGGCGTCTTTAAGACATCTGAAACTGTTCAAGAATAATGGTTGGGAGAGCATTTGTCATGATTTTCGTATCTCATAATAAGTACAGTTTAAAGGTTTTGTAATAAGAAGGTACAGAATATTAGCATCATTGACGACAAATGTTACCAGTTGAGATAGTGGATCCAGATGTCGACACTATACCAGTTCTGGATACTTCAGAAGAAATCATATTTTATATCTTTCTTGTATACATTGTACGTACGTAAGGTTGGCTTGTCTCCTTCTTCTTCTTTTCCTGCTGGCTTTCTCATAAAATTCTTCTAGTTTACCTTCTGTCATTACAGATGAGTAATTTCAAGATTCAAACGAAAGTCACATGTGCCGCCATCTCTTCGGTAAGTCCTGAAATTTCTTAATGACAATATTGTTGGCTGAAGATAAATAGTCTAGGATATTCCGTCTATACCATCGACGTATAGCATGGACTACGCGCAGACGTAAAAAAAGTGGTGGCTGAAAGAAAAATTTCACGATTGATGGTGGCCAAGACCTCTCTCTTTCTAATCAGCAGCCGTAGTACGAAAGTATAGAAAACGCAACCAATAGGAGCATTAGAAAAGGAAAGCGATTTTCCCCTACCTTATCCTCTTTGTTAATTTGAGCAGACACTTTTTCAAAGGATTCGAAGTAGGATTCGTGTGATTCATATTTATATGTCGATGATCTAACACCGTTCCGTACGTGTCTGAAATATGGCTGGATAATGTGCGAGGAGAAGTAAGAAATCTGCTGTAAAGAAGAGGATGGTATTGATTGTCATTCAAAACTTAACCTGAAAACCGATACTGTAAGTGATACTTGAGATTGACAAGTAAAAAATATGGAAGTGTAAAATTCACATATTGAAATATCAGTATAATTAATTAACTTAATTTATAAAGAAACACTCAGAAATCAGAAACCACCGCGGGGAACACGCAGAAGTACTACAAATTGTCAAATTTGTCAATGCGCAGGCTTGCCGCGCAGGAACCGAAGTGGACGGGGGAGAGGGGGAAGCCCTTAACAGAGTGTCCTGGACTCAGAGCGCTCATTCTTCCACGAACCAGTCTAATGTATGGACGATGGTCTGACAGACTGATAGGTCTCTTGGACGTTCACATCCTATCCATTCCTTTTTTTATCGTTCCCCTTTTCCTTCTTATCCTTTCTTCCGTCTTTTTTACTGTATTCTTTTTGTTTTACTTATTTTACATATGTTTTACTATAATCTTCCTCTTTTTTCTCGCTGTCTATTTGTCATTTCTTTCTTTATTCTTCTGTCTCATCACTCTTACTTTTCTTACTTCCTTCGCAGGGACAAATGAATTATTTCACATTGAGGGTTATCACTCTCTCAGAATCACAGGACTTTAACTTGTAAATCTGATTCTTTGAGCCCACTTTGCCAATCCGTTATAAATATTACAAGACGTTTTTGAAAATAGATTACTCGTGCGGATAATGACGATTCAATGTGCTGGAGGCGAGGACGTACGGACTAATTTGTAGACTCTGAGCAAAGTCCTGCCTACATTTTAGTTGTTTGTTGAACGATATTTAGGGATATGGCTGTATTTGGTCAGTTGGTAGATTTCATAGTCGCCTTAAGTTTGTGATATATTCCGGGTAGACCGACAGTTGGTGGAGTATGCTGCTGGCGATGGTTGTGGACCCTTACAGTTGAGCAAGTTCTAACGCTACCCTTCATATTAAATACAAATTTTAATTACTTATATGTATATAGTGCAATCGAAGTTTATAGTAACTATCAGCACTGA
>JARQSV010000587.1:59978-78239 GCA_030142285.1 Calameuta idolon | reverse complement strand
AAAGGGACCTACTAGAAGAGAGAAGTTAGATACGGAAGACAATGGGGGATGAAAGAGAGCGTTCGAGGGGTGATAAGGGGTCAGACCAGGTTCGAAACTTTGATAATCATAATAGAATGTCGACAAAATTATATTTGTCAGTGAGTACACTTTCGTATATACGTTACTGATTAAACGATAAGGTTAATATAATTAATGAATTTTCATAATTGACGTAGCCTTGTATTTAATGATTGATGGAGTTAATTTTCATTTTATATTCTTAGGAGCTTGTTTGCTCTCTTTGAATTTTTCTTTATTTTCACTCTATACTTTTTCTGTGACTGACCTTTTTCATTATTCCTCAGGTAAAGCTCCTTGCACCACTATCGTTTCAATAGCTACAGAGATTTTATGTCAGCCATTTCATGTAAAGCAAAGACATGACTTTGAAATCTGCACGGTATCTAGAAATATCGTTGACTGATACTTCTCACGTTAAATCAGGGGATGGAACGACGTCGAGCGTCGGGTCACGTTCGACGTGCCACATAGTCACTTTGTCAAACGTTATTATCGTACGTATTTTCAGACGTTATCTATTTTCGAGTAAAGTGATACATGGATAATTTTTATTTTTTAATTTTTCTTTCTCATAGGATGCGTCATGGATTCTATCGCCATTAGTCGGATGGATACCTGGAATAATTTCCTGATTCATTATTTCTAATCGTGGAAATCCTTATCATACGTAAATGACAGTTCATCGATTTCTATAGAAACGACGTGGGTGAGCGAGATGACTGAATAAAATAGCTAGAAAGGCTAATAGAAAATAATTTCAAGATTTACAACGTTGAAAAAAATAAAGAATTTTATTCGATTAATTCCTCGTCAGTCGCTATTATCGCCTATGATAAGAGACGACTGTGTTATTATATTAATTCAAACAACCAGGAAGCAATCAGATATCATGAATCTCTTCGTACTCTATAAAAGTCTTATGAACATTCTTAAGGCGTCTCAGGCATTTCTTCACGCCTTGCCAAAATACCTACACATTCCTGTATGGTACAGAATTCCAACGCAGACTGATAAAAATTTTTATCTTACAGGTGGACTATCGTCTGTGCCCTCCATTTTGTCCTGGCATAAGATTTGATTCCACGAATTTGTAACCACTGTAGCCAAACATACTGGCTGAACAGCATCTTGCCAATTCGCAAAGAATGTAAACCTGGTACTGTACTGAAAAAGTTATTACCTGACTGCACACTGAATGAGATTTAGAAGCTGGGAAAATAGGGAGGAGAGCAAGTTGCGCGTGCGCCCTTGTACCCCTGTCGTGTACCGTGAGCTTTGGAAGCACAGTACTGTCTGTGCTTAAGCTCAGTCCTCTCCAGGGTGATCTGTGAGACAGACGTAACATGTCGTCGCGCGACAAACGCCGATTCATAACTTCCGAAAAAGTTTATCTTGTGAATTAAAACATAACGTTAATTATACTGGACTCAAACATCCTCTGGGATTCAGTAAATAATACAGTGCAAACCCTTGCTGAAGCATTTAGAAGATTTCAATGCTCGCCAATTGAGCCAATTAAAGCTCTTCCTAATAACTGTTTACCAGGGGGACATAAGTTTAAAAAAAATAATTAAAGGAAACGTTGATCAGTTAATGTATAACTACCGTATACAGTGTTTGCGTCTCAACGTGTATTTGACGAAAAAAGAAGAAAGTATCGTTAATTCGTGAACGGTGATTTATTTTCTAGTTTTTGATCCTGGCCAAGGCTGCGGTGATTGTTTCTCTCTTGAGGTTTTTCTATCTTTTGTTTCCCTCATTTATTAGTCTACCTGATTCCTGGACAAAGAATATTCATTGACTCACGTACCTGCTGGACTCACTTTATTTTATGACGGATCTGGTGAACAGACACAGTTGAGGAGTGGGTGGGATCATTGCCTGCCTATGGCAACATCAGCGGTACCGAGGTACCACCAAAACGGTACCACAGCGAGCACCAGTGGTGATCCCATCAATAGTACCAATGACGTAGTTCAGCCAATGATCACTTGCCCGCCGAGTAATTTTCCGGATAAGTTTCAAGACTTCTTTGCCGCCCTTACCGAAGACGTGGACGACCTTCCCAGTATGCTGGAGGACAAGCTGATACCCAGGTGAAGATGAGTCAAATTAAAATAAAAGTCCCCCTTATACTCTTTCTTTTTTTTATAGGAAATTTACCCTTTTTGGTGATAACCGTCCTGGAATGATATACCCTGGCCACATTGCCTCGAGTCCCTGTCTCGTGGGATCCCGAACAATTTTTCTTATTATGGAAGTTTTGTGTGGATCTTTATATCCCTATAGATAGGGTTATTCAGGAATATTGTGCCAGGTTAAGTTAGCTGGTCCAAGTGATTTCCACGGTAGAGGTAGAAATAGAAGGTGATGCAAAATGAAAAAAAAAGATGTGATGCCATACTTCTGAATAGTTCTGCATATGGCATTGAATATATATGTATACTTATACATGTATGCATGTGTGTATGTATAGTATACATATCATCCCATGTGTCGCTGCGAATATTCCTCTGACGTCCCGACGCTCCGGGACGCTGTACAGATATCCTTCTCATTTTTTACTTTTCTCATTTTTTTTCTTCACTGAAAATTTTCTTGTTCCGCGATGCAAGATCAGTAGAAGTATTATTTTCATTTTTCTTACTCTTCTCTCATGCACTCGCCGTGCTGAAGACCCATCGACATACACGAACTTCTACAGTAAAGTAAATAATAATTTTTTCTGGCGAACAGCCAGAATCGTCTCCTCGGAAGATTTCTCATATTTTTCCTTTTTTCAATTATTTATCCTACAGCTTTTTTCCCACCTCGACTTTCTGTCCTAGCGTCAATAATATTTAGGGAGAGAAGCAGTAGAGTATAAAAAGCAAATGGATGCGCTAATTTCAGTTGACACATTCGAGTTATAACTTTATATATACATATGCGTGTAAATTAGATCTTTAGTATATGGCAAATAAGTTCCACGTAAGTAAAGAACAGCTTAATACCAATCGAATGGATTTCATTGTTTACTTCGATCTCATTCATGACTGGGCGTATCGAAACACACAATCCTCTTTGGAAATGTGATCGTCATCCGCAACAACAGAGAGTCATCTTCACCTTGTTATAAGCCAAACTAAAGATAACTGCTTAAAAAAAAAGAAAAGAAAAAAAGAAAATATGATAGGTCTACGGGAAACTGATTTTTAAATTTCCCGCCACTTTTATGTATACCCAATGGCAATGCGAAAAGATTCATGTTAGTCAAACAAATTCCCCCTTCAGTCTCATGAGCTTGTATTTAATATTGATCGAAAAATAAAAGCAGACTAAAGGCTTTCGTGAATTACTGCAATACTCTGAATTTATTTCTTAGTCACTGTAACATGAAAACTTGGCACTTATTCTTGTATTTTACTTGAATTCAGTCGTCTTTTTTGTTGGCGTCAAAACGCAGCTGGGCAAAAATGAAGTATTTATTGATCGACAATGAGTACTGCGTTGTATTGACTGGTCTGTTTTTTTCCTACGTTTCAGAAAACAAGATAATTCTGGTACAGACGCACGTGGCCGAAGATGGAGTAAACGAGCCTTTCAAAGACGCAGTAGCGAGGTCGAGGTACATCTTCACAGGAACTCCCTATCAACCGGCGGTCAAGTTCCGTTGTTCCACGATGGCAGGAAGTCACCAGGTGCTTCTCGAAGACGTAGTTCCAGCATCGCCGTCGCCAGACCAACGCCCGATTTGCATCGGTCTGTAATTACACGTTTTTTTTTTTGACAGTTCTCAAAATTACTGACGCAGTTAAAAGCATCGAATATGATATACCTTATAATTTTTGGAATTTACTATACCAGCGGTGAGTGCGAGGGAGACACACTTATGAGCGTTCATGGGGATAAGAGAGAGACAGTCGTATACCGGTAGCTCTTTTAAATTTATACGGCAAATTTAAAAAAAGGATATCGAGCATGTTTCTTTTGAGACGACGCTCTACCGTCGTCTCTCTGTTGCGCGTAAACAACCATAAGTCCGTCTTGAAATGTCTTTGTCAACTGATCTGTATATAAAATTGTTAGGTTTTTGCAAACGGAAACTGGTCCTTGGGGACATCTGTCACCTTCGCCACGCAGTCCTAGCAGAACTTCCGCCGTAAGTCCCGGAGCGACATCCTCGACGTGTCACCTAAGTCCTGGAACGAGTCCTGGGGGACCTAGTCCAACGAGCCCTGTTGGATCAGCTTCTGGTTCAAGGGGCTTACCACCCCAAAGACAATATCGGTCTAGAACGAGTAGTATGCCTGCTGTACCACGACACAGGGTGAGTTTATCTTTTATTTAATTAGAATTAATGACATAATTCAATCGTATCATCAAGTCACAGGATCATTGATTACCGTTTGGTACTTGGATTGAAGATCAATCGTGCATCTTGATTCTAAGGAATGATTCGAAATTGAACTAGAGGATTTTTGAAATTACATATACAACAGACACGTCTGAACTTTTAATAACTCATGGTAAATCACTGACACGGTCATTGAAAGTCCAAGGTCTGGCAGCTGTTCCTATTTATTTCTTTCAACCGGCTAGCGATAAACACAACGGATATTTTGTTATTCTGTGCTAATACGAAATTCAGGTACCGGATCTGCCATCGTCGAATTATGATTACGGAAAGAAAGAATTGGGGCAAAATCGTCGCAAATGTTTTCCCCAATGAAATCGAAGGAAGGAAAGGCATTGAAAAAGAAAACGTAACGCACGTCAGCTACTCTGAATAATTGTACCAAAGGTAGAATGACATTGTCGACAGTCAAGAGAAACGAGGACAATGGAGAAAAGGAAAGGAGCAACAAGACCGAGAAGAACGAAAAGGAAGAAAATAAAATATTCACAAGATGGAAAATATACCAGACCATGATTATCTGTGCTGCAGGCTTTTTTTTACGTTTTTGCTGTATATTTATATCCCATGGAAAGAAAGAGAACGACAGTAAAGCCACGCGTTTACAGTGTCGTTTGCTCTTACGTTTCTTTGTTCCGAAGCCAAATGTATTTTATTTCTTTTATTTTTTTCTTTTTAGTAATGACGCGGATAATACTTCGAGGTCTCACCGTTGACTTCGTCGATGATGTTTACCTTCGGGTCTTCGAAGAATTCATCTGCTTTAGGCCTCAAGATCCAGCGAGAGACCCACCTTGTGTCCTCCCGTTTTTATCTTCTTCAGGTCGACGTTGAACGAAAGCGTCAATGCGATTCCTTCGTACAGCTGCTGTCGCAGACTTGTACCAAGCTGCAGATCTTTGTTGAATTTGCATCGCACTGTAGAATTATCTTGGAGTACGTATTTTGCACCAACTCCAAGCGTCCATAAATTGACGCTGTCATTTTTGGCACTGATTCCATCCAAGACTGCTTCCCATTGGTCGTTGACTTTAAATTGAATACGTCAATCTTTCTATGCAATTCCTTGGAGTCTCAATGTAGTACAATAATTTGTGTACCTTTGTAATACAGGGACAGTCCACACTCATACGGTATGTTGTTGCATCTAGCATGAAGTCTAATTTCGTCATTGCCAAATGCCAATGCCACGTCATTTTTGGTCATTTTGTTTTTAGACGTATCGTACTGGGCCTGATAACCAATCAGAATGTCTTTCCACGCGTAAACAATGCTACCGGATATCGTGCAGATCTTGTCGAAAGTATGAGCTATGATTGGAGGAATTTTATTGGTGCTGGTCCTTTCATCGATATCAACGTGCAAACTCACTGTAGCCGCAATTCGTGTGAATTTTGTTCTTCACGTAGCTGCTCGACACATTGACACTACCGTTGGAACTTTCCGGATTGTAATTCACGCCCAAGACAATGGCCATACCATCAAGAATCGTTTTTTCCACGTCACACTCGGCAGCGACTGTACCGTCCTTGGACCATTTTTGACGCAGTACACAATAATTTGGTATCTTGTAGGTCGATACTGATTGACCACTAGACTGTTGTATGTGTCATAAAGTCAATTAATAACACGTATCATTAGAAGTACATAAGTGACAAAAGCATTGCTACTACCAACTGTATACAATATTTCGACATTTTTCTTAAAGCAAATTTAATTTCAATATTTCCTTAGAATTCATAATTTTCGATATTATCTGCCCAAGTGTATTTGACTTTTAATTGATCAGTCAGTCAATCGATCAACAAGACAGTCAATCACTCACGTGTGTAATTACTTAAGTCACATCAATTTCCAAGAACTCGTTAGATCGATCAGTATGCTTTCCTGAATTAGATTCTTATCGGCCAGCACCCTTTGACCCACTGTATACTCACCCCTAATTTTGTATCCAATAGCTACAAGAAACTCACCTTACTTTCGTCGAAATTCATTACGTATTCAGTTCCCACGTTAAGATTTCCATTATTTTTCGTTTTTGCCCCAAATCTCATGAGAGACTTCCCGTAGTGATATCCCGTTCTGATAACATCCCTGGCACTCTTACCAATGTCGGTAAAGGGTGGTGTTGTCATTGCGATATGCCCTGGTTCAATTGCCGGGATAAAATCACAGATCGATTCTATTCTTGAATCCAATAGATAATTTTACACTGCTATCAATTAATATTGATAATCAATACAGTAGCGACATATCCAAATATATCTTTGAAGTTGACACTGGTCCTTGTGTCGGATAAAAATGTTTTATTTTTCTATAGTCATTCAGTTTTACGTCGGTCGCAAGCTTAGTTTTCACGGTTAATTTAATGCTCTGAATTTGGCCGCAAAACAAATGGAGGATAGTCGATCGATCGATATTGAGTGACTGACAGGTGGTATTACGTAAGCGGGTAGTTTATCCGACAACTTCTATTCGAGCGATCTTTGTTCATCGTGGATGTTACTCTACGTGGTGTATAGTGCAAGGGTTGAAGGGGGTACTATAGGTCATAAGAGTAGTAGAGTAGATAGGGTAGTCTGTTTATTTAATAAGACGAAGATAAAGATAATAATAAGAGGATGGCAGGCATAGTGCTCGTGGCTGTAATATTTAAATAATTTGATCACCAGCGTTAACTCGGTCGTACATGAAAGTGAAAATTGTCAGGACGATTAAAATTTATTTTTAAAAACGTCTGACCCTAATTTTTTAACGAACCCAGGAATTAAAGGGAAGAAAAATGTATGACTTTAACGGATACATATATCAGGATTCATGTCGACCCTAATCCGCACTTGCCAGTCTGCAACACGGTGGCCTTAATTGCACTGATGATTATGAAAGTGGCCTAAGCTACAAATATGGAAAAAAATTGAGTTGCCTGTTAAAAAAAATATGTTTTCACATGCACAAACGTAAGAGTCTATAGAAAAAGAGTGACATGCCACTTACATAATCACCGGCAGAATTATATTTGATCTCGTTAATCCTCTAAGGGGACCGCCATTTTGTTAGTCGTGTCGCAGATTGTTTAATGTGGTCAGAATATAATTATTCTAATAAACGAAAACGAAGTTTTATCAATTTAACGCTGATCTTGTCATTAGATACAGCCAGTAATCTGACATACATACGTGGAAAAAAAAAATATCGTTCATATGTACAATATTTCTGCACGCCACCATTTTCTTCTTTACTGTTAACATTAGAATAATCTAATCGCATCGCTAAGTGCTTGCAGGACATTTTTTAACCTGAAAATGGGAATTTTCTATCCGACGATAAAGACCGATAAACATATGTGCATTATGTTAAAGCTGTATCCATATGTGTTTATTAAGAATCTTTTTGCGTAATATAAAGGTATACACTGTGATACGCATTAGTATTTTCATTGGTTATTGCGTGCTTTAATTGGATTTCTAAGAATGCCTGAGTCATTCTGTCTCTATCACTATGTGTACATACTTGCACGCAGCTATTGCCAACAGACACGCGGTGATATGGCGTGGAAAATTGCAAGGCTTTTGTCCCTGTACATACAATGTTTCTCTATTGGGTCGATCGAGTAATTACGTTTTTTGTCCCTTCTCTTCTCCGCGCCAAAACTGTAATTGTCAGGTTTCACACGTGTCGTGAATTTAAAAGTGTCGTCATCTTCAATGCAGGCTTTCCATTGGATCGTTGCAGTTTCTGAAAGTATCCGCTGCGCCAATCCGGTCGCGTCTTTTCGAGAGGTTAGGTTAACGCGTTAATTATCGTCATTCGTGCTTAACCCAGAATTTGTCAGTGAAAACTAAGATTAATCGAACTATCGGGATTGACTAAACTCTCGTAGAGAGAAGTTCTTGCGTATCCTGAACACGCTTTCCCTGGTGATACATTAGCTGAGAAATACAGGCCAGAGATACAGAGTTGGATGCAAGTGAATTTATTAATTTCATTTGGGATGAAGACGTCAACGAGAGTGATTGCATTATTAATACGATACACACATATATGTGTATCGTATGAAGTCTATAGACACTGTATTAATAGCTGGTAAAAGTAATTATAAATTTGTATTGAGACGCCGATATTTGCGATCCGTCCTTTCTGTTAACGACGGAATGATATTTGTCAGTTTTATTTTTGCTAATTTTTTGCTTTATTCCTTTACGTTCAGCCGATGCTAGCTGACACAAAGCGCAATGGTGTCTTTGGTACAGACGAGAATGACGTCCCTGAGGACGGCGTCGAGTATTACAGGCTTCGCTCTTTCTCGATAACCGCTAATGGCGTCTTCAATTTGGGGGATTCTCTGAGAAGCCGACGCAGTAGGAGCATCAATAGCGTTACATCTTCCGGAACGAGTTGTAGCAGTACGAGGGAAGCCAGATTATTGAGGTGATGCTTATGATATATACAATACACAGAGTATAATATAATACACATACATAAAGTAGACTACATAACCTAGCAATGCTGAAAGAATTCTCAAATTCGATTGACAGAAGTAGATTCGGATATGTCGATGTACAAAAAATACTCGTACAAATTTGTCCCTGTGATATATTAAAGTTTTATTGAGCCTTAATCAGTCGAGAAAGCTTGAACTTACACAAAGGGTCTTGGAGGAACGAAAATAAAATTATTTTTCATCTGTCTTGACAATACGTCGCGTTTCGACGATTCTTATGATCATGTGAGAGATGAAAAATTAGTTTATCTAGATTTTGTCTGTTTTCCATACTCACTAACATTGGGTATTCCTTTTATACCTTTCTCCCACGATTCTTATCTATAACATGTGATATAAATGTAATATTTATATTATATAAATACATATATGACTTCTATAATTGCGTGGAGAGTAGTCTGATATAATTTTGAGAAATCTTGAAATTGCTTGCTTTTATTTCTTTTGGTTTTGCATTACCATTTTTCATGTAGGCTGCGTCTTTCGCTGACCTTGATAAAAAGTGAAGGGAAAGTAAAAAAAAATCTTATCATGCTACATCGTAGAGAATCAAAAGGCGGTACAGCTGTATGAAAATGTCAAGAACATCAGCGACGCCGAAGACGTAGAACATACAAGCGACTTCTTTTCGGTGGATGTATGACGTGATAAAAAAAATAAGCCAATGGAAAAAATTAGTTTACCATAGAGATATATCTGTCATTATCACGTATACAGAGTGATGAGATTTTTTTTCAATGATCTCAATGATCCATAGTATCTGTACATGTGTGACAAGATGCTCGTTCGTGCTCTGAAAGACACTGGAGTATCTTGCCTTCTTTTTTGGTGGTAAACGCTAATGGTACTGAAATCTTTTTTAATTTTTTTTTCCTTTTGTTTCAATCCAAAGCTCAGCCTTCCAGCTTTCCGGCACTGAGGGCGAGGAAGAAACAAGTGACGGTCGAGTGGCCACTTATAAGGTTGGCATGCTTGGTGCCTCCGGGGTCGGAAAAACTGCCCTCACTGCTCAATTCACAACCAGCGAATATATTTGTGCCTATGACGCGTCTTTAGGTGAGTTTAAAACTCGTCGTTGAGATTTCTTCCAGTTCCGTGTGGATGGTTTCCCAGTTTCCTGGACCGGTTTCTATTTAAGGATACATTCCGTAATTGAATCACGGTTGCGGTAATCAAATTTCAGCCAATAGCATCTTCGCTGAATGGCTAAACAAGATTGCGTGGGATTATTGGTCTTTGGGTGTACTCCCATTCATTCGATTCATTTTTTATTCCAAGTTTCATTACGATCGGAGTTCTCGATTTGGAGAAATTGGATAAACTTGAAATACGGTATTCTGTCGGTGGATTGTGGTTAGGTGATTAAAAGGCGGGAAAGTTGAAATATATTTTTGAAAATCGTGGGAATGTTGCATTCCGCTTAAAAGAGTTCACTCGTTATAATTCAACTCATCAGCTTGAATTTACGTTAAAATTTGTTTAATTAGGGCGGTGGCTCTTGTCGGTCTTTTCTTTGCGACTGCGACATCAAAGGATTTACTACGTCACGTTTATCTGAGCATTGAGGGACTTACGGCTCTTATTGATCAGATATTTTTTTCTTCTTCTTCTTCTCTTATATTTTATCATTTACAAACAGTCGTCGAGGATTCTGAAATTTCATTGCCGTATTCCGGTTGTCGTTTCATAACTAGATCAGTAGAATCGATAGAAATTTATTTAATGCGTTGTACATCCTCATTCTTCGACAGCAGATTTAAGTGCGTCACTTGTTTTTATTTTTATTCATACGCAAGTAGAAATAATATTTTTTCTTCACAATCTCAAGCGCACTATCGTGCATGTGGATTTCATTTTATCAAGAACAAGTATAAATTAAAGGTAGCACAGAGCGAGCGATACGTATGAAAGATAAAACTAAGATGAAAAATAAGAATAAAGGTTGAATAAAAATGTGCAAAGTAATCAGATGTAATTGACGCTTCTTGAGAGGACGAATAATAAATGGGAATAATTATCGCAGCAATGCGCAAAGTGTGGGGCGATAAAGTAAAGGAAACAAAAGGAAACGAATGATCGCCCAAAGGTATCTTTTGAAAAAAATGAATTTAATTGAGTTCCTATACCAGAAACGTAAGGCTTGTTGCGCAGAAGCGAAGATTATTAAGGAGAAGCTGATGGAAGAGAGAAGGTATAAGGAACAAATGGGCAAAAAAGTACAAAGCAGAGAAAAAGTGACTTTCTCAAAATGAAATGTCAAAAATATGGAAGATGTAAAGTGAAAAAGAAATCAAGTGGCGTCAGGTGACATGCAGTTTATCGGGTCAGTGAATTTCAATAGCTTGAAGCGTCATTTTATATAAATGATGGTTGAAGGAGGAGGGAGGACTAGGATAAGAGAAAATCCAAAATTTATTTATCCATTTTCAATATTCGACCTATCAGTTACTCCAACCTATTTATTTTTTGAAAATTATTCATCTACCTTTTTCCTCCGTGCTTATGTCTTATCCAAAATGGTTTTTCCTTTTTCTCACAATTTTTTTTTTTTTTTTAGTTATACGATCATCCAGTTACGACTTAGGGAATGGACAGCGAAACGCCACACGAAACAATCGATAAAATACTTCCACCCACATTGGGTGAGAAGCTGGAGTATCTTAAGTACACTCGTTATTGCGTATAATCAATAACTCTCGTTATTTCGACAATAGATACATTCTGATAAGAATATAAATTATGGAGTAAAATGTAATAGATATAGATGCAATGGATAATAGCATAGAATCCATCAGATGGTATTAAAAGGCAAAAAGAAAATTTCGCCAGTGTCAAGGGTCACGGTTAAAGTACGAACAATAGTAATGCGAACTGTTGGGTCTATTTGAACGGTGGAGTAAACTGATTCTTATCAGTAGAGTTGTTATCGCTCATAGAGTTCCGGAATTCATGGAAATACGGTATAGGACACTGATACTGGATACAAACATGCAGAGAATATGATCTTGGAAGTTTATTTCGTTCAGATGAAGCTTCGTCGCTCCTTTCTTAAGGAGGTCGAAATTCCTTCTTCTGTTTCAAAATCACGTTTAAGTAATTGAATGTATTCGGTTACCATAGGAACGACAGGATGAGTAAAGTTAATTTTTTTTTACCCGAATTCGATTAAAGCTTCGCTCCGTATTATCAGGCTGTGAAGAGCAACTTTTTTCTACTTATGATTGTCACTTTATAGGAGCAATATTTCAATCAACTTTATATTCTCTGACTGACACTAGGTCGATAATTTATTTGATAAACTTGATATTCAAACAAGCTTTTATTGATGTCAGAATGGACTGGGGCGTAACATGGTATTTTTTGTAGATTCAATTTTGTCTTGGATAAACATGTGTGTATACAGGGTGATTCGTGAGAAATTATGATTCTCAGCCCTGTTTAGCTTGTGCGATGATATATTCATTGAACAAGGACAATAGCGTTCCTTACAATTTTGATTTGGTCCAATTCTGATTGTCACTGATCAATGAGTTTAATCACCGACGACTGATAATGACCATCGTTCAAGTTAACCCGGCGCCGTATAGGTCACAAAAAGAAACACCCTCGAGATCTATAGGTTCATTCGACGAAACTAAAATATTAAGGACTTATCGGATTCAGAAACGATTTTCGAAGTCGTTAATGCGAATAAAATATTCAGATTTGAAAACGCTCCGGGCCTCTGTGACACCCAACGTAGACGGCTCTGGGTTAAACCGTACCCGAGTCTGTAACTGTTCATATGAGTCACCCGGTACATATTTCTAGTTAGGTTAGCCTATCCATTGTATCATTCCGAACTTAGCGTGAATCGACTTCTGAGATAATACCGTGATAGAAAGACAGAATACAGCATTAGACGTACCTGGAAATACATATTTATATATAGAAATTTGAGGTTGCTACCCTAGACACGCGATTAATATAGATTATCCCTTCGCAGAATACACATAGCAAACATTCGAAATTAATTCAAAGTACGTGGAATATTTCACTTTGAATCTTCGCAACCAAGGGAAACATACGGGTGTTCGGTTTCTGGTGGATCACCCTGTACATATGTATATTCTTGCAGATGAGGAATACGGACAGAAAACCGTGTCTGTGATGGTCGACGGCCAAGAGACGGAATTGGAGATTATCGATCATCCGGCATCAGAGATATCGGTGAGTATTTCGAGAGACGTTTGCCCTGAGTGAGGTTAAGTTTTCGGCGGCGTTTCAATTTGGATGAAGCCCCTATAGCCGTTCCAAGAATCGTATGACGACTTTAGGTAAACTCCTCACGATTACAGTCCGCGTAGGACCAATTCTTTAGCAAGTTATGAACCTAATATGTATTACAGTTGGACGTGACAAAAAGGCGAAACTCGCGGGAAAATTCAAACACGCGCGTGTTGTGTAATTGGACGCGTAAGGGTCGAAGAACAAACTAGGAGGAAAAACATGATCCCTGGAGAAATGTCGAACAAGAGGCAATCGGAAGAGGCGAGGTGCCATTTGAGTTATCACGAGAGAAAGTCTTGTAGAAAATAAATAACAAATAGGTGACGGTGCTGCCGCTCTCGGGAGATTATCGAGATAGAATTAACAGTCTTGGAAGAAACTTTTCGATTTCTTCAGAAGAGGGAGATCCTCACCGTTTTCATCGTTATTTTCTTCGTTAGAGGACAGTCGGGATGTTCTTCTTTTTCTTTTGCCTTTTCCAGGCTCCTTTATATTTTTTTTTCTTTCCTTTCTTTTTTTTCCTTGACGTCACCCTGTTTCTCTTCCCTTTACTTTGAACGTTAACATGGTCAACTCTCATATAGATTTTTCATGGTTTCTCCCCAACGTCTCCGTTGGTCGTGAAATTTATGCTTTCTTCAATTGATCAGAATGAAAGTACATACACTCTGATGGCGTTTTCTGGTCGAGGAAGAACTTTGCTTCTGTTTTCTTTTCTCTTTTCCACATTAATTTTCACTTACCGTTTATCCGTTAAAAGGTCCGTACGTGTTTTCTTTTAATTCTTTCCTCCATAATTGCTCAGACCATGCTTACTTTAATGGCCGCGTCCTGTTCTGCCAGGAAGCATCGTGCCAGGAAATAACTTTGTCGATTTTACACCGTTAATGTTATTAAATAAGGCTAGTTCTTTCTCGGCCTCGTTTCACCTCGCTTTGCATCAGATAAAAAATTTATGAACGTTCTTTGCCATCAAACATTCTCGAGTGCCTCAGAAAATTCATTGTTTAAATAACGACCAGGCACTGCTCTTAAATATTTATTTAGTAGCTTTTTGTTTTACTTTTCTTCAAGTACGACAGAGTGTCGTCTATTTCGTCTAGAAACAAAAGAAAGAAAAACTCAGATCTTGCTCTATGCACAGAGGAAGTTCTGGAACAAGTACAAAATTGCTGTATGCCTAACTATGATAGAAATTCTTCAGTATTTCATATTTTATAGCTTAATCTGTTCCTTTCTTCTCTTATAAAAGCACAAGCATGTTTCTTGTATTTTGCAATTTACGGTCATCATTCGATTTGATTGATTATCAGTTAATTCTAATAATAATCTCAGGATCAACATGCCGACCAGGATGAATTGAAGTGATAAGAAAGCCAATCTAGGTTTGATTTTAATCAATTAAATATGTCGCCATGTTACATCCCCTTACGCGTCCTTACGTCACACCATTCGATTACGGTTAATTTCCAATAATAATTGACAATCGCTTTTAATCGAATGTCTGTGGAATCGTCGAGGCTGATAACACGGAGAAAAAATAATGGCCATTCTATCGAGAAGCGACGAGGATACAATATGTATTAATTAATTGTATTCTTTGCAAGGTCGAGACTTTCTGCTCCACCTACAATCCGGATGTCTACGTCGTCGTTTATTCCGTCGTGGATCGCAGAACCCTGAAAATAGCTGAAGAGACGCTTCTCTACCTGTGGAAGAGCGACTACATGGCTAACCACGGCGTCATCCTCGTAGGCAACAAGGTGGACCTAGAAAGGAAACGAGAGGTACCACTTATTGGTGAGTGTTCCGCCATCTTGTTACCAACCGATAAACTTTTAATTGCTCGGTAAAATTTAAAATTCCATCCCTCTTTCGACAGTCGGTCGCCGACTGGCGAACAACTGTCGCTGCAAATTCATAGAAACTTCATCCGGATTGGCGCATCACGTGGACGAATTACTCGTCGGGATACTCGCTCAGATTAAGCTGAATCCACAACGCGATAGGGACCAGGCGACGCGACGACGACGTAGCAAGCATCGACGAAGGATCCTCAAGCACTTATTGGGTATCAAGAGGAAAACCAAGAGCTGCGAGAATCTTTTCGTTCTCTAACTTTAGATGTTACAAAGCATTAGTACATTGCGCACGCGCCCACAGGACAGATCGTTTCATAGATACCTTTATCGTACTGTAAATACGTCATTTATCCATTTCTTTGATATCGTAGATTATAAGTCTAGTAACGTTTGTATACAGGGTGTCGCAGCATCCTATCAATTATTCATAATAATTCGTAACACCCTGTAGCATGCTATACATATATATCTCATTGAATATAACTAATTTATCGGTTTTTATCATAATCCCGCGAAACTCGCGGCGAATCTTGTTATAGAACCTTGCAATGCTAGGAATTGTACTAACTTATGAAATATCACGCAGGACGTCGTGCCCTTCGAATTTTCTCATTCATAAACATACATTTCTTTATTCGAACGCGCACTCAGTTTTACATCCTAAAGTTTTTTATTATTCGTAAGAACTTGGCATATATTCTCGCAAATCGATAACTTGCTCCAGCTAGGAGACAACTTATTTTACCGACTTTTTTAGTGCCATCTCTAATGTCTCTGACAAATAGCGTGTTCTCACGGCGGCGTCACGTTTATTTCAACCAACAAGAATAAATATGTCAGAAGGCGGTTTCCAGGACTCTCTTTTTCTTGGTTATTGGCAGTTATGAGGATAATTGGCATTTTTCAGGCTGGTCCTGGAAAAATTCTATGTGTAACGTATACTTCCGGGGCCATTATGCAGCATTCACACCGAATTTTCAAAAAAAAATTTTATGCTGGACACTCGGAGTTAGGATGGGCTAATAAATTGTTAGGTTAGAATTTGTATGCCACATGTTCCAAGTTTTTTTTTCTTTTTTTTTTTAAAGTACATCAGCTTGCCGTTGTGAGTGCCGCATGTCCTGGAAACTGCCCCTAGACATATTCATATACATATATCTGCGTGTCCATTAGATTTCCATAATGGCGGAACAATAACAAGACGTCATAAGCCGACTGAAAGATTACATTATGGCGCGTTCAATTGAATGGGACCTAATAGTTAGAGTAACAAAAGATAATGTATAAGACATCATAATTCGTCTATGTAAAATTTAATTTGTCGCTGTTTATATCGCGTCGACGTTACAACGTATTTGTAAAGCATCTCGTATACACTTGACATCGATCGTTATACTTCGTAATACCTCGTTGTCGACATTGTAAATTTTTACGAGAATCGAAATAGAAGGAAAGACATAAATAAAAGTGAATTGACACGTGACCAAGAAATTTTCCTAGGATTAATGCTTTGCGACTTTTTGCGATAAAATGTCCTCGATAGTCCCTGTTGTTTTTAACGACAATTCGTTAGATTTTTTGCAGCTTCCGCTCGGGACTTCGCTGTTACGAAAATAGATTAAGAGTCGCGCTCGATGATCGATTGTAATCGGAGACACATGATTACGGCTAATTAGGCATTGTTCCCTGGAGCCTGGTTTCGTTCTCTTATTGTATGAGGCACGTCGTCGTCGTTTCTAGAGAGGCTTTTCTTCTCCCTAGCTACTTGACCTCCCTTGGGATATCTGCAATCCCGACTCCCCGAGCTTGACTTTCATGAGCCTCCTGAATCCTAATGAGAGTCTTTGGGATACACCCGGCATTTTACTTTTATACGTTTTCTTTTCTTCGCTTAGGCTTCCATTCGCCTACATAAATTTAAACTTAACTAAGTAATAAGTGCTTTGATCAGTCGTATATTCGATACTTAAGCCTCTGTTAAAGTTTAATTGATCTTTGTGAAGTAGGACTTTACAAATTGTGCAGAACTCTTGCTTGGTAAAGTTTAATAATATTTGTCCATTGAGCCAAATCTTGTTAGTGTCTCTTCTTTAATAATTGCAGTTGCTTGGGATGAGTCTGGGGCTGAGTGAAAGACAAAAAATTATCAGCTATTGCTCAGCGGTTGGTTTGATTGATTGTGAATTTGAAGGATTCCTTGGAAATAATTTACAAAGGTACACTTTTGTATGTGAGATAAGCTTTGATTATTGTACGGTGATTTTCTAAGCGAATTCTATTTTTAGTCAGGAAGAATTAGGCTTACCTGAGGCACAGCTTTCATCCTCATTGTCATATATTCGTTCCTTTAATTTAATGGAAATCTGAGAATACCCATTAGACCTTTGCCGGTTGTCGTATACAAGGTTATTCGGTGAATTAATTAACTTACAATGCTCTCATGGAGCTTTTGTTTTAGGAACATGATTCCAATTATCTTTTGGCAAAGACGGTGGATATCTAGCAATATGAGCCTGAAGCAATTTTAAATTGTGAATATCAAACGAAGAAATATTTATCTTGTACTGTAATCAGCAAGGATTTCAAATAGGATTGTGTCCCAAGGTGGGACGAAATTTTACTTGGATAACATGGAAGTGGACAGCATGGTGGACAACATGGAGGAGGTGGTCGTGGTGGTGGTGGGCACTTCGGTGGTGGTGGTGCTGGTAGAGGACAAGGGCAGCATGGTCCAGGAACTATTGGAGGTGCACAAGGTGGTGGAGGACAGCAGACTGGTCGACGCGGTGGCAGAACACAAGGGACTTCCTGGATTCTTGGTGGTAACATTATACAGCATGATGGCGGCGGTGGAACCTTTGGACACTTGCTGCACGGAAGAAAAAGTTAAGAATGTATTTTATTTGAAAGAAAAAGACTCTGTACCAGCAATCGATAGAGCATATTAAATATTTTAATTCCTCCATTTTGTTCCAGCAATCTTGTCCTCTAGATCCTGACCTATTGCTACACATGATGCTTCTAGAAATTCTCTTTCCTTTGAAGTGTCTAACTGATACTGATAATTTTGAATTTCTTTTTTCATCATCACGTCAGAAGGCCATTGAGGTTTGTCACAGTTTGTGTACTTTGTCCGAAAAAAAAGCGACAGTCAAGTTTGAGAACAAAGG
>JARQSV010000587.1:40140-59878 GCA_030142285.1 Calameuta idolon | reverse complement strand
CAGAAGGCCATTGAGGTTTGTCACAGTTTGTGTACTTTGTCCGAAAAAAAAGCGACAGTCAAGTTTGAGAACAAAGGGAAATGAATGACAGTTTTTTTTTTTTTAATAAAAATTTAAGTATTTATTCAATTACGTTTCTACTTTACAGTAATGCTAACTATCCTTATGTCATCGTAGGGTTTGTCGGTCTTAGGGTTTGTCTTGACCTGACTGATATTCTGGACCACCTCCATTCCTCTGACCACCCTGCCAAACACTGTGTGCTTGTTGTCCAACCAGGGCTGAAAATAAATGCATCTTTAATATCCCGTTGCCGACCTTCACCAAATTCGAAGTGCGATACCTACCGTAGGTGTTAAGGTAATGAAGAACTGGCTGCCGTTGGTGTTGGAACCTGCGTTCGCCATACTTAGTGTGTAAGGTCGATCATGTTTTAAATTTGGCCTGAATTCATCCTCGAATTCGCCACCCCATATACTTTCACCACCGGTGCCGGTTCCGGTAGGGTCGCCAGTTTGTATCATGAAGCCCTTGATAACACGGTGAAATATATGTCCATTGTAGTAGCCATTTTTAGAGTGAACGCAAAAGTTCTCAACGGTTTTAGGAACGTCTTTGCCAAAAAGATTGACGTGGATGTCGCCGAGAGCCGTGTGGATGACCGCAGTGTCGTAAATCTTCTGCATGTTCGTAGCCTCCGTGGAGGATATGATGTCTTCCTTAGATGGCTTCTCGTTGAAGACGTCTCTGTCACACTCCTGACTCTTGGTATCCTCAGGTTCGCGTCTGCTGAACATGTAGAAACGGTTTTTCTTGTGGGCTGTACAAAAGAGTGTCGGGTCTGGTCGATTCATTTCCATTGTTGGGTTTTCCGAAGCTTCCATTTCTACTGTTACTGCAGCTGTTGTTTTTCTTGCTTTGCCCTAATATTAAGGATTCATTTTTTTATGACTTACAATTACTGTGGACTCAGATAAAGGATTTTGAATGGTGATTAGTACCTGAAATAGAGCTAATTGCATCGGCCGGATATTTTCTGGTTTTCCCATTATTCTTATACAGCGGTTCGTGTAGAGATTCACAAGCTTCACTCCTAACATTGTACTGTAAAGGATCATATAGCCTGACTCATCGAATATGATGTTCCCGAGGTTCGTTTCTGTTTTATCCAACTCCCTCTCTACTGCCATTCTGTTAAATTATTGAAAATTTATATTGAATTGTTTAGGATAACACATATATGTAATACCAAGTGTCAGGATACCTTCGACCAAACTCCATGTTCGGAAGCTGTTGAGTTGTTTGCTGGAGTTCTGTGAATCTTTGGAGTGTCTCATCGAACACCCTGTAAAGCTTTCCAGTGAGGAAATTGAAGACCCTCACTTTTCTATCTCCGCTAAGAGATGCAAATCTCTTTCCATCTGGTGACACTGCCAGACCACAGGGATATGTTCTGTTCTTTGCAAATTCAAATAGATCTGTATCTAATTTTGACTCAAATGATACACATTTTGGGAATTTATATTCTGTTTTTGGACCAGTCCAGTATTCCAGAATTCCTGCTTTGTCGACAGATATACAAGTCTCATATGTAGGATTGTACTGTAGAGTAAAGAAATATATTATAAAGAAGGCAATGAAATTACTTATCAATTACGCTTAAAGTATCTTACTCTCATAACTATAACAGGCTTTGTATGAAGTTTTTCAAAAACATGTAATGGTCTAGCTGTTCCTTGGCCATCATAGATGTAAATCTTATTTGAATCTTCATCGGAGACTGCCAGAGCAGATATTGCATCCCCAGGTGAAAATACCCATTCAGCACACAATGGGACATAATCGAGTTTCATCATATTAATCATATCTAATTAAAACAAAAGTGAATATCAATATAGATAGCAACGAATGAATAATTTTGAAACTATTAAGACAACTAGATAATATATATTTACCAAAATTAACAACGTCAAAAACTTTAATACTCTTGTCTAAACTGACTGTACATGCATAAGCCCCATTACAGCTTGCACTCATAGCACGTATGGCCATTAAATGTGCTCGAAAATGCTTAACAAATTCAATGAGTTCTTCTTGCTTTTTCCAAAACTTGACATGTCCATCACAGCTTCCGGTAATGATGAAATTTGTTCTGCAGAAAAAGTAACAAATTTACAAATGTATATTAGCCAAGAATATTTTTATAAAATACTTACTTTGTTACTAAAACATGTGTGATGACATCTCTGTGCATGTATGATTTCTCATAGCATTCGCAGCATGGTAAATTATCCAAGTACACTTGCTCGTACTCCAAAACTACAAAATGAATATTCCCATAAGAAACAAACAAATAAATATAATTTAGAATAAGTAATAAATAAAACCAGAAAATTCTTAGTAATGAAATCAATTCAACAGTGCCAATAATTTTATTTATTTGACTATACATTCGAACATCAATGTATACTGAAAAAAATATGAAACAAGCAAGTACAATGTATACCAAAACATGTACATTTATTATGATCCCATTATTATAAAATCAATTAATTATCTTTAATCATGTATAGGTTACTCGAATAAACCTTTTTGCTTTTTTTGAGGAGCTGCCTCCGAGGGCAGTGGCCCGACCCATCCATCTTCCGCGTCGTTTTCCTCGTGTTCCCGCTTATTACGCGTGCTCTCCATCACGACTATTTCCTTAGGATTATAGTAAATCAGAGTAGGATGAGCAACAAATAGAAGAAAGAATGAATCCCTTATTTAGAACGAGTAGCGGAAATGACAGTATCTCATGACGGTAAACCGTAGCAAACGAATTCATGAGTAAGCCCGGCATCGGATAGCTAAAAAGACGTTAGCGATCGATGGAATATAAAACGACTCCAGCATTCTGCAATGTATTCATACAAGCGACGGAAGTCAGATCAACGCCATTGCAATTTATTAAAAAAATAAAGAAAAAGAAAACCGACAAGAGCGACCCTCGCAGATACAATATAAAGAAGAGCAAGTGATAAGAGTACATGAAAACATTAGCAATAGCATCCAAGTCAGAAAAGAATTATTGTAAGAAAAGTATTCCATCTGAAATGCTCATCGATTTTGTCAACATCCGTGATGCATTGTTCACCATTGTCATTTATAACGATGAAATACGTATCTACCCTTACGGCATTCCCGGCAACTTCATTCTGCATCGAACTCATTCTCCGATTGGCTGAGAAATTTGATAAACGCAACCACGCCGGTATCCGACCAATCATACCAAAGACCGGTCATCAGAGCGATGATTTTCTCAGCACATCCAACGGCATTTCTCGTACAATAAAACCCTTAGACAATTAAAACGATAACCTTATAATATATTACTAATAATCGAATACACGTTTGCCCAAATAATCAGGTCCTTCCTGCTAAAAGTATCACGTTTAGTGTCTGAATTGGCTGTGCAGTTCGTGGGGGAGGTGGCGTTCATTGTTGCAGCGTGAGTTTGGCGGGCAGCACAGCGACGATTGGCCGGTCTTCGCTCCCATAGTCAATGGTCGCCGCAGCCGTCCGGTCAAGCATCGGCTCGAGTTTTCCAAGGAAAAACACTGTTTCCCGCGAGCCCATCGTGTCAAGAGTTCACCAGAGAACAACGTGAGGAGCATATCCATACGAAAACGCAAGGTGTAACGAAGGTGAGTGAAATAAACTGTAAAATCAGTTAAATTCATTGTGGGGCAGTACGGTAAGGCGACTCACCGCGGACCGCTGTACGGTTCCACACGTGGTCAGATTATTCCGTAAGAGCTTTGGCCCTATTGTACAAGGATATATCGCGTAAGAATCAAGACACAGGTGATTGGAATAACCGGGGATCATCTACCGGGACTCGGGCGTCCCTGTGATCGGTACGAGGCGTCGCGGCTTTTTCGCAGAAAAAAAACGCCGTCTACGGCGTCATTCTCGGATGCCATCTTCGCGCCGTGGCGTACGTGCGTGTTAACGCAAAGTGGGGGCCTCAGCCACGTTGCTTCTACCTTTCGATATTATATCCATCTTCGATTCATTGTCTTTGACCTCAGTTTATGCATTATTTTCGGCATCGTCAATTTGTGAGACTTCTTTTATTTCCGTATTATCCGTAGTACTACTCTTCTTCCCTTTGCTCCGTCTAGTCTACTCGTTCCTCATTCGGCTTCGATTATCCTCAACGGTTTGTTGCACTGGTGGGACGCTTTGCGAAACGCATGCTATCCTCCATATATCCCCGCTGTGAGAACGTGGACCGATGCCATTTTTATTCCTCGTTCGCTCTGCCCTTTTGTGACCTGTGAGTTTCTAGTTAATCAGGCAGGGCTTCTCTAGTTTTACCAAGTTTTCCAGTATTATGGATACATATATGTGCGCCTATATGCATATATATATATATGTATACGTATGTATGTATATATATATATTTATTTTTCCCCCTTTCTCAATAGTAAATCCCTGACCCCTCCTTCCTTGATTCTCCCTCCCTTTCTCTATCACTCCATCTCTCTCTTTCTCTCAGTTGCTCCTTCATTATCGGCTACGCTTTACGTATGTACTATTCTGTGGCTATATGCATTTGCTCTTTTACGTATAGCTTATCTTACTCCATTCTACTACCTGGTTTACTGGTACTTCAGCTCCATTTTCCTGTTTTTAGTCCGTGGTGCGAAGCTTCCTGTATTGTACGATTATATAGCGAAACGCGTCGGTCCTTTACCTTTGATAAATGGCCAACGTGAAATGAAGGAAAAATTTGTGATGATGTGCATCCATTTTTATCAGTCCGCCGGTCGGCTAAGTTGACGACGGATGGTACTGAAGTATTTTGTTGATTGCAGATGAATATTTGTGTGGACGGTGACGATGCAAATTTTATTGTAAACGCTGAGGAAGGGAGAAAGAGGAATTGTGTTGGAGTTGATTTGGAATTTTTGACTTGGTCAAGAAGTGTGAATGTGTGGTTTAAAGATAGTGACGTTATAATTACACAAATTCTCATGACTAGTGCTCTTATCGGGTGTGCAACTCTTGGATTATCTGGTAACGTCAAGAGGGTATAAGAAAGAAAAATATTCTTAGTAATGATTTGATGGCCTGAGTCTATTGGAGACCTGTTGGGATACTTGTTTGTTAGTGATGCGAAGATATCATTGTGTGTTCTGTTGGGACGATGATTAACATGTGAATTTATTTGGCTCGTAAAAATGAGTCTAGATGCTGCTGTTACACTTCTCTTCTTATCCCAGCAATGGCAAAGCCCACCTTTCTATTTCTATATTAGTCACAAGGCTGAGCTGTCACAGGAATTTCTCCAGCTTTCTCCTTACATTATTTTTTTGGCACTGGTTTGCTCTTATATTTTCGTTTTGCTCTGTTATCCTTTGCACTTGCGTGTCTTTGTTTGTTTCTTTAAATTAGTTTTATAGAAAAGTCAAAAATTCTGCATTTCTATATGAATCCATGATAACGAGCCTTGTCTCCAAATACACGTCCTTTGAACAATCAAGGACAATTAAAATACAACAATCCCAATGTAACAATCGAATAAACTCAACAAATTGTGATTACAGATCGATAGAAAATGAGTTCGAGCGTGTGCTATAAATGTAACCGGATGGGTCACTTCGCAAGGGAGTGTCCTCAGGGTGGTGCTGGCGGCGGACGAGGAGACCGTGGACGTGATCGTGACGGTGGCTTTGGACGCGGTCGCGAGAAGTGCTTCAAGTGCAATCAATATGGACACTTCGCACGTGAGTGCAAGGAGGACCAGGACCTCTGCTATCGTTGCAACGGCGTGGGTCACATTGCAAAAGACTGCCAGCAGGTAAGCTCACCGATGCAAACCACATCACACCTCCCAACAGCTACACCGCAGTAATGAAAACCACAAAATATCCTCATCGATGAGTGCTCAATCACCACATCCTATCCTCACTGCCAATCCACGCGGTGCATCCACACACGTCGAGGATGCTTCATCCCCTTCACTCATAGTTGCTGGCTGATTAACCAAGTGGCTTACACCACCTTTCCACTTAGGGGCCCGAGCTGAGTTGTTACAACTGTAACAAGACGGGTCATATCGCACGCAGCTGCCCGGAGGGCAACGACACTGGCCGCTTCTCATCGCAGAGCTGCTACACTTGCAACAAGGCTGGCCACATCGCACGCAACTGTCCTGAGGCCGTCGGCAAGACCTGCTACGTCTGCGGCAAGCCCGGCCACATCAGCCGCGACTGCGACCAGGACGACAGGAAGTAGGAGACGACCGGAAGCTGTGCCGCTCGCTTAACGATAACGATAAGCCGTTTACCGTCGCGTGCGCCATTACCGGGGATTGTAGCTAGGTAGGGATGAACGGTCGTATGTCTTCTCGTCGACGCGTATAATCGCCAAAGACGTGCTGTGCCACGGTCGTTCGGATTCCCATCTCTCCATGCCCAATTCCCGAAAAAGCAAAAAAAATATATTATACCTAATATCACACCCACCACCTATTCACCGACAACCAAACAAACAACACCCTGACTCCCATTTCCCTCTTTCCTCCGTATATAACCTTATAAGTACCACCAAATCCTTCTCCGTCATCTACCCCCCCATCTCCCTCCCTCCCTCCCAGCTCCCGTCACTTCCGCCCACCGTTGTTCTTCGCAAGGGTTTTCTTATGACGTCTTTAAGTTTTTATTGCTGTTACGCGAAAGAAAAACTACAATTACACACACTCACACGTGACATACTTACAAGAAATGGAAGAAAAAAAAAACATGATGAAAAAAACGGACGCTGTGTACATGTGAATATGAGGGACGGACAAGACACCGTTGTTGTACTACTTGCATTACGCAATGCATATACGCATATATTACACACACGTGGTGAATCAAATCTCGTATCAGGATGACAATGACACACGGTCACACGCCCCACACTACGCTATTACGATGTAATAATATTATAATACATTCGAATTGAACTTAGCACATATAGACACGAGTCCCTCCTAATTGTCCTTATCCTATTTCTGACTTTAGACTGTCTCGTTTAATCGTCTAGTTTCTCAGTCCCCAGGATACTTGGATCCTGTGCTTTCCATTATTTTATTACCCGCGAATACAGGGACACATTCGAATTCTCCTGTATTGTCTCGCTGCGTTTATTCGGAGCGATGCGAAAATCACGAGCGCGAAGGTGGAGAGAAGAAGAAGAGGAGTATAAGGAGGAGGAGAAAGAAGAAGGCAAGAGAAAGAAAGGAAGAAAAAAAAAAGAAACGAGAGGGAAGAACGCCCAGTCTTCTCTTAAAAAGTTGCTTCTTTTTTTTTAAGCGTGGTTCTTCGTGGAGTATTGATAACGATGATGATAACCGAACAGCCGGAGAATCCTGGGTCGCGGGTGGGGAGGTTCAATTTTTTGATCCATCCCCTCCACGCAATTCAGGCAGAAATTACAATAAACCGTTTTTTTTAGCGATGAATGACAATGTAACAAAGAGAAAGTTATCTGTTCTATATTCAATTTTTTTTTTTCTTTTTCATAAGGCGTAGTAGACGATAAAAACGAAAAATACATATAAAGGATCACGTTTAAGGCTGATTTACATTTCTTTCCTCTTTTTTTTTATTATATACATATATATATCATACACAACACACAAATTAACATTCGCGCATCTTCTCTAAGGTATTCCTTCACGACATTCTCTCTCTTTCTCTTTCTAATTCATTATCCCAATTGTAATCAAAGACAATGGATTTCCCGTCAAGGGCTGACCATTGACGTTCACGCGAATCGTAAGACAAAAAAAACTAACAAACGTGAAAGAATGCAAAAGTCACGTAAAGTAACAAAAAAAAAAAAATGTTCAAGCCCTCTGCCGATCTCTTGGAAAAAGAAAAAAGAACGTACATACTAATTAAGAAAAGACTTTAGCGAACGTATTTAATTACTATTAAACGACGATAAGCGCAAGGATCGAGCGAAGATCCTTGTATCATTTGTTTAAAGAAAGGGGGGAGGGGGATGAATCATGCGTGCGCGTGAGTTCATTTTGCATTTCTTTGCTCTTGTGATGCAATTTCTGTTCCATTATTATTTTTTGTTTTTTTGTTTCAAAACCATAATTTCATTAGGTTATCGAAAGGATGAAATATTAAAAGGAAACACTCGTCGGAGCGTTTAACGTATTAATGATCCCGTGAGAATTGGGGGCGTTCCCCCCTAAGCTTCTTTATTGTTCGGGGTGCCGTTGACGATATAAATAACCTATGAGATAGCGAACGGATAAGTAGATAAGGAGAGAGAAAAAAAAAGTAAAGAACGTGTAAACGAAGAATGGATAAAGACGCGAGACAGTGATTAGAGTACAAGGCGCGGCTCCTTTGGTTTATGTCTTTAAATATGATTTCTTCGTGTTAGCATTAAATGAGAGAAAGAAAAAGAATATAAAGAAAGACAAAGATAAAACGAGTGAGGGAATTTACCTAAAGTATAACGATTTAATAAAAAGCTTGTACACCGTAATCTAATTTTTTCCGTTGATCGTGACGATGTGTAGGTACGTTATGTGTATATGTATTTATGTATGTATACATATATATGGAACTAAAAATATATGTATACGCATATAAATTTATACATGCAATGACAGCGATACATAATTTTACTACATATAGTCGACAACGTCAATATCACTAATCGTAGGTACATACATATAATTTCTCTCTCTCTCTCTCTCTCTTCCCCCCCTCACTCTCTCTCTCTCTCTCTCTCTTATTATGTCTTTACACGTTGGGTAAATAATTCGTTGCTTAATATATATATGCGCGCACTGAAACTACCACTGCGGTGTAAAATTTGCGCGCGCGCATGTATTGCGCATCGAGATACATATACGCAGGAACTGTATTTTGTACTGTATAAAAAAAAAAAGATAGGGTATACTTCTTGGTCGCTGCTGGTTACGTATTTTTGTGACTTGTGAATGGGATTGCATGTTTTGAAATAATAATGAATTCTTCAAAGACTGAAAAAGTTTTGCTGTGCTACTGGGCTCTGACTTTGTTGGAGAATGTTTGAATCTTTTTTTTTTTTATATACATGTTATTTTGTAAAATTCCTTCCACGTGTAATTGAATGCTATTTGTTCAGTTTTGAATAGTATCTGGACATGTCGGTGAATTGTAATACGAAGTTAGGTTTTATGAGTTATCGAGATTCGGAATTTTTGGTACATTGATGCTGCATGTGTGACGATTGAAAAGTCATAGGTGTGATATCAGTGTTTCGGTTTTAGTTTGTTGATTTGCCAGCAGTGACAAGGTATATTTAAAAAAAAAGAATGTTCGGTAGCCAGGCGTGCCTGACTCTGTAGAACAGAAGCGTCCCTGTTGCGTTCGAATACTACGGTAGTACAGGTGTCCTGAAACGGCTTTGTTGTTATACTTAAAAGAGAAATAGAGGATGACGAAAGGTAAAGAGGGCGGAGAAGAGGAAACAAAATGATAACGAAACAATACGGAAAACGTATCCTCGCGACTTATTACTATTTAATGTATTTGACGTCCGATCTCACGCGTATGATCGCGAATCCTGGTCTTTGAAAAATAATGAGAGTTACTGTCGTAGGGCGAGTGTGCGTCTTGCGAGACTGGAATGATCATTCGAGACGCAGCGAAAGTTAAAGCTAAGGAGAGATAAAGCAAAAACGAAGCAGGAGGAGGAGGTGGAAAGCGAAGATGAAGAAGAAGACGAGGAAGACGTAATTGATGTAGGAAAAGAAAAATAGTAAAGAGACAGGCCATTGTATTCTGCTTTATTGGATATAACGAAAGCCTTCGATGCTAATTGCGAAATAATTGACGGTGTTAATTAATAATTAAATTGCGAAGGATCATCACGGTTTATTATAGTTTTCTACGTGTACTTTAACGATGTACGCATTTTCATCGTGACTGAGCGAGACTTTTATCTATAGTTTGTAGCCCTCGTTCGCTTTAAGATTTTGAATTTGCCGCCGTTTCGTTGAGCTTGTCCTCTGGCTGTTCAAATTTGGCGCAGGAGCGTCGAAGGTTCTGTGAACTGTGCGTTGGTACGGGGTGGGGCGCGTGGGTGATGAAAGAAAGATAAATGAAATAAAGATGAGTGCGACTAGGGCACCTGCGCTTTTGTCTCCGCTACAAGACTTACGTACGATTATTGTAAAGAATACGACTGTTACAGTGTATTGATAATTCTGATTGGATATTGGTCCAGTCAGTGCTCGACTTATATTAAACTAATCTATTAATACTTTAAATGGAAGGAGGAGAAAGGCGAGGAGGAGGAGGAGGAGGAGGAGGAGGAAGTTGAAGAAGACGAAGAAGAGCAAGACTTTGATATCGAAGACGAAGAAAAAAATAAGCTACAAAGTAATAAAGGATTACGGAGTATTCAAAGTTATGTTTTTAAACTGAATTTTTGAAATAGAATGCGTACGGAGAGGCAATCGTCCGTCGTCTTTATTTTACCGTAACGAAATCCCCCTTTATCTTTTTTTTTTTCCTATAATAACAGCAATGGAGGAAGTGAGGAGAGGATGAATATCAAGAGAGAAGTAATGATCTAGATTTAACAGAGAACTTCATTAGTCGTCGCCTTTTTCTTCTCGTTGTGCGTCTGCATATGTGCCTCTTCCGTCACGTCAAAAGCAAAAAAAGCCTAAGGAAGCACCACGTATCATCCACAGCCCTGAACCCTCACCCCTGGATATAAAAAAAAGAGTAGAATAACACCAAACGTATTCCTCTGTATCTATGGTTTAAGTTGCGTGAGAGGGAACAATTATTTACTAATAAAAGCGTAAATGTCCAACTCATTATAATTTTTAGTTTTTATCCTTTTCGTCGCACGGATTCGATTCGAATATCCCGCGCTCAACGACCGTCCGACTCTTCCCTTTAGACCATTAGAAAGCGGAAGCCAATTGTGCAAGATGCGTTTCCGTATTCACCAGGCTTGATGAATCAAGACGTATATCATCGATATTTTGGTAGACAACTGTGGTGTGTATACATACTCCAAAATGATCATCGCAATGAATAATTTTGAATTACCAAATTGGGTTTAGCTGTTTCACAAAGCATCCATTGTCCCAACAAGTATCAAAAAATGATCTTATGCATCTGGACGACATCACCGGTGGCTCATCTTCAAAAATAATATTGCGAAACTCTTTGGAAGAGGAAGGCTTATTCAAATTCTGCAGGAAGTAACGGCTGTCGTGTCTATCTTGCTGGGACTCTTCCTTTAGGTTAAGTTAAGATGTCCTATACCAAAAAATTGATTTATTGTAAAATGGATTATCGAGCGAGAGGGATACGTGATTGTTCGAAGCTGGCATGGCACTGTCCTCCATCCTCGAAGATTGGAGTCTGGCGAGTTGAGCCGTTTACCAAGAGCGGTGTGGAGCAGTGCTGGTGAACGGTGGGAACACGAAACGACGGAACCGTTAAAAAAGCGGAACGGCAAGGCATCGACGTGGGTATCCGGTTCGTGCGGATTTTTCATCCGTGTTTCTGCCTACGTCGTCGTGTTCGCCTTATTTTTACGTCTGTCAGAGGGTATCCCCCTCCCTTCTTCACCGTCCAGTTCACGAGGTCCAATTTTGTGAGCTATGTGAGGCACTCCTCTGCCTGTAAAGGGGATACGCGTTACTGACGGCGCCGGGGAGTTGACGAATAATGCACCCGTATCCTCTGCGAGTAACTGCGCTTCCTAGTGAGGAAACTAGAGAGTCGCGGTAACGCTAATAAAGATAGGAAGAAGGCGAAAGGACCAGACGGTTCGTTTCTGGAGAGCGCAGCAATGGCCACGACCGAAGGGGCCAGTACGGTTGAGGAACTGCGGACAGAGGTCGAGAGACTATCCCGGGAACTTGATCTCACTTCCAGAGAGAAGATACAGTCGGCACAGTATGGACTTGCTTTGCTCGAGGAAAAGTCTACCCTTCAGCAACGATGCAACGACTTGGAGCGCCTCTACGAGAACACGAAACATGAGCTGGACATCACTCAGAAGGTTAATTTGGATTTACCTTTTTGTCCTCTTAGAGTCATATTTTGAGTCTTTATTACTTGGTTGGAGTGCAGTGCATACTGTGAACTCAAGGTTAGTCCACTTTGTGTTACTGAATCTACCCTACAAGTTTAGAGCATAAATAAACAAGAGGTATCACCAGATGTCTTTAGACTTTGTATATACAAGAGCCAGATGCTCCTTCTGTTTCCCTTGAGACTGTGAAATCAGTTCTTTAGTGATTCAGAAGAACGTATTATGGAGCAACGTAGTATTGAGGTGAGTTTGACATTCAATATTTGTATTAATTTTACTTGTTTATTCGGCTTCTTAGGCGCTTGCTAAGTTTCAAACGACCACGAAGCTCACCACGAAGAGTGGCATCGAGCAGGAAGAAAGCCTACTCAATGAAAGTGCTGCACGCGAGACTTCACTTCAGTTCCAGATAGTAGAATTAGAAAATGAGACCAAGCAGGTACCTACATATTAGTGTAATATCTTCTCATATTATAAGGAAGTTTCTCATTGTTCTTTACGTACTGTAGCTACGACACGAATTGGAGCGTGTTCAGGCAGAACGGGACCATGCAATGCAAGAGCGTGATGAAATCATTAAGGACCATCGACAGGCAGAAGCCGAACGTAAAACACTACGTACAGAATTACGCGAGTGCAAGTTTCGTGAAACAAGACTACTACAGGATTACTCTGAACTGGAGGATGAGAATATATCCTTGCAAAAGCAGGTGTCAGTGTTACGTTCGAGTCAGGTGGAGCTCGAAGGTGACAAACATGAGATTCGAAGGTTGACAGAGGAAGTGGGTGTTCTGAATGTCCAAGTAGACGAATTAACAAATTTGAAGAAAATCGCCGAGAAGCAGATGGAAGAAGCTTTGGAATCTCTTCAAGCTGAGCGCGAAGCCAAATACGCTTTAAGAAAGGAACTGGATCAGCGAATCAACAGTGAGTCAATTTACAACCTGGCTCTATCGATTCGCGGCATCACGGAGGACCAAGCAATGTGTAGCGACGGAGAAGACGACTCTCCAGCACTTAGAAGAATTGAGGCAGATCTTAAGACCCAAGAACCTGGCACATCCGCAGCTGGCAAACAAGTCGACCTCTTCTCCGAAATTCATCTAAATGAATTAAAGAAACTGGAGAAGCAGCTGGAACTAGCTGAAAGTGAGAAAGCTCTCCTTACGCAAAACCTGAGGGAGTCTCAGTACGCTGTAGAAAAGAGTCAGGGCGAGTTGCAATCCTTTATGGCCAGGATAGTTCAGTTGGCAGCTCATGTACAGTCACTCCATCACTTACATTTAAAGCTTCCAGAGAAGCAGAGCGAGGAAATAGCTCTAGACAAGCTCACGCAGGTAAACAAAAACATTATTCATAACAAATTTTAAACCTAACCTGAATATGATATCCATCAAACACTAATTCTATTGTTTCAGGCTGTCGTACAATATCACCAATGGAGTACGATGTCAGCACGGGAAATAGAACAGCTACAAAAGGATTTGTCAGAGCTAGAAAAGGGTCTCACAGTCTCCGATTCCACGCAGCAACTCAGAACGGAATTAACGAACCTGAGGAACAAGGTAGGGTCTATTCTTATTACGAATTATTCAAAAGTTATCCACTGTCAAATCCTTATCAACAGCGACCGAACGATGAAAGCATGAGGACTCTAATCGGTCAGAATCTCAAATTCCCACTTCTGTTTGTAGCACGCTAAACAGCGAGATATTTAGTGCACAAGGACGGTTTTTTAAAAAGTAAAAGAAAGAAATGAAAGAGCAACCGTCTTAGATATTCACAATTTGAATAGTTATTATGGCGTTTCAGATGCCAGTCACCGAGAAGAGCCTTCGAGAAAAGGTTGGAGCGTGTGGCCCCCTTTTTACGTATTTATTATATTCAATTAATAATAACTCGTTTTATTTTTACTCTTGGCTCCTCTAATCGATCCGTACACGTTGCTTTTCAGTGTCCTAACAGCCGCCTATTATAAATACCGCTTTATATTATGTATCCTTGATATTACTTAACAGAACGTTTTACGTGACATGAAAGTACTACTCTCTATTGTATAAGCGATTTTTAAATAAGGATTATTCTGTTTGCATTGAAACTACTACTCAGGTGAACACTGACGACGTACAATTAAACAAGGACAAAAAATATATAAAAATGCACAAGAACGTCATCCGAGAGTCGCAGCACGAAAATCTTTTGCGACGGACGTATTCTGCTTCAGAGGGACTCTTACTTCGTTTTATATAAATGTACGGATCACGCGGGCGGCTTCTTTTATTCATGCATCATGCTGAATTATTATATATTGGGGTAAAACGAGCTCGTAAACTTCCAGGAATGTCCCCATTCTTCTTCTGACATGATACGAATCAATCGCCTCTAACGCAGCATGTCATAAGAATATAAATATAAGGCAGATTAAGATGGCAGCCTGTATTGCACGAAGCATTATTACGCGATGCTACGGGATTACTATATTCCTTGTTTCCTTTTGTACGTCATCCGTCATCCTCTTGTACGTCCTGAACGAGAACATTTCCGACTATGCGAATGGAACAGCTTGCGGCTAAGAGTCGTGCTTTCGAAAGGCGCCCTGATATGGAGTCTACGTTACATGCATTTAGTAACGTTCAAGAGTCTGATACTCGTCTCCTGGGTTGGCATTGGGGATGATTCCTGAGTATACAGTGATTTTCACTAGGCATATTTTCCCTTCGTTACAGCTACTGGATAGTGAGCAGCGTAACATGGAGTTGGAATCTGATGTGAAGATCTTGTCGAAGATAGCTGCAGAGGCTGGCAGCTCCCTAGACTCCTCGCAGAATGACCTGCTCACCATCTCCGATGAATTAGCACAGCTCTATCATCATGTCTGTACTGTAAATGGTGAGACACCGTCCAGAGTGGTTCTTGATCATGAGAAGATTGTACCAGATAAAGAGGAAGAGAATGGTAAGATCGAGCTGTTCAGAACCATCTTCAAGAGTGACATTCAGATCAAGGATCTGGAGAGTCTCAGCAAGGCTAAAGAAATCAGTAAGCACATTGAGACGGCAATGGATCAGATAAAACATCTTAGAAGTGCTGTTGAGCATACTATTGAGTTCTCCAAGATCAAGGGGATGCAAAATAATGTCAGCGAGGGTGAGTTAAATTTTATTTATTATATTTTACTCATTTCACAAGTAAGAAGAAATGTTTATCAATCATTCTATCTTGTTTCAGCATCGGCCAATCAAAACAAGGCTGAGGTTGCTGATCTTCAGGATCAAGTGATCAAACTGAAGGCTCTACTTTCTGCAAAGAGGGAACAGGTCGCCACACTTAGGACAGTATTGAAGTCTAACAAGAATACTGCGGAGGTGGCTCTGAATAATTTGAAGAGCAAGTACGAGAACGAGAAGAGTATCGTAAGCGAGACGATGCTGAAGCTCAGGAACGAGTTGAGAATGCTCAAGGAGAATGCTGCAACGTTTTCAAGTGAGTTGCGACACTTATTACAGCGTTCTTATTCTCTTTATTTTCTTAAGTTTGCACTCGAATTGTGACACAACGTATGTCGCATAAAGGAATGCAGAAACGAAAGCGACGACCAGGCACGTGCACTGCATATTAATTCATTTGCTTCATGAAGAAACTTAATGCCGGTTATGCGCTTACGTTACTGTTGTCATGTGTAATTAGATTAGCCAATCTGATTTACTTACGTTATATATTAATATTTTGTATTTCTGATGTCATTCTCTTTTCGATACCCCGTTTAGTTAGCCACTGTATTACCCACCTTAAAACTCTATATCACTGTCAAAGAATTTTTTAAGAGCTTCTTTAGTAATTTTTGTATTTTCTTTATCTTTTCTTCCACTAACACGCATCGATTAACGCATTAATTAATATGAACAATCCTAATCGCACAGTGCTTACTTATATACTGATTCTAATACTAAGCTGTGCCGTAGTAGATTATGCAGTAGGACTGTCCGTATGCGTAAGACAATGTTGTCCGGTGATATAGAAGATAATTTGCCACAGGTCATAAGAACATAACCTCCTGCGTAACTTATGAGATAAAAAGCTAGTCAGGTGCCTTACGTGCCCAAAACTGAACTACACGTGTATGCAGATGAAAGATAATGGGTTACCGATAGAGAATTTGAGGAAGTTTCTTAACTAGTATTAGAAACAATACTCGGTTGGTATTGGTCCCATGTTCTCTTGTGTTTATTCTGGGACCATAAAGTTTCCTAGGAGGTCCAGCATGCTTCCTATGCTTTCATTGTCTATGTATCTTTATTCTCTCTTTTCCTTCATTATCTTCTCTTAATACACTCATCTCTGTCTCTTGTGTTAAACCCTGCTAACCATACACTCCCCAGGTCTACGGGCAATGTTCGCTGCTCGTTGCGAGGAGTACGTCACCCAAGTGGATGAGCTTCAGCGTCAGCTGGCTGTCGCCGAGGACGACAGGAAGACTCTTAATCAGCTTCTACGTCTGGCGGTCCAGCAGAAGCTGGGATTGACTATGAAGCTGGAGGAGCTTGAGGTTGACCGGGAGATCAGGAACACCCGGAGACACACGCCAAGCGGAAATGGACGCGGTCGCGGCCGGCTACCGCAACAGACGAACCGTCCTCACGCCGGAAGAGAATTTATGTAGAAGATGAAGAAGATGTGGAGCAAGATATTCTGAGAGAGGAGAAAATTCTTAATCGATATTACCGAAAATATTATTAATCCAGCCGTCCTCAGCCGAGTCGAGGACCGATCTTGACTATTTTTCTTTATCTTCTGTCTTTATCTATTCTTATCATCCCCATATCGACGATATCTGCTCCATAATGCCATCGGCACTTCTTCTACTTCGTTGTCTGCTTACCCGGAATTTATTCCGTGCGTATACTTTCCTCATAGTCATTATATATCTTTGCTCGTTATCCATTGACCTGGAGGGTGCGCGACGATTCCCACGTCTCACGACACCGTCCTCATCGCCGCGGAGAACCTTCACGGAACGATACTGAAGAATCGCGAATAAAATTCAAATTCGAAAGCGTGACGTAATAGATAGATAGAAGCTCTGAACCTTCGCGTCTCCGTCATTGTCTCCGTTCAACACTGCCGTTAACGGGGGAATCGGCGCCCGCCGTCGTGACGTACCACTGTACCGTCTCAGCTTCCCGTGACAAAAGAGAAGAGCTGAGTCTTATCCTCGAACGTAGATGGATTCTTAATTTTTGTATATTTAACTTATAGGTATTATGATTTTTATTATCTTGACGTCGCTCAGTTCGATCCTCGACAAAATGGGTGAAAAAAAAGAGAGAAACGGAAAATGTAAAAGATAAAAGTATAGGTCCACCAGTAAAAGAGTCCAGGGGACTCTTTTAGCTTAAAGGTCATAGAAAGATTGTCCCTTTCGAAAAACTTTTTCACTCGTGGACGGACTGTACGGTCGATCACATTCACGACCACGTCTCACGCATTATCATATGTAACGTTTTATGTATCTCAAAGGTAGCGGTGTTTACAACGAGAGACGATTGGTTAATTCTTATGTCGCATAAACGATAAGAGACAATATCAGTCGCGAGGAAGAGATTAGCCTTTATAATCAAAGTAGACATTTGATCGATCTATCGATCCAATCCACGTATTTCCGGTTAGTATTCGAGGTTGCAGTTAGACGGCACTCGAGGAGGAAACGAATTTTAGAAAATTTCTAGCTCATCCCTGGTCGACGCATTTTACAAATCTGCGTTTATAAAGACATTTTTTCCCTTCGTTTCATTGGATTGATATTTTCAAATCCTTTTTAGGCCATAGTTTGATACCAGTATATATGACACATACTTATACACAGAGAAGTATATGCAGACGCGCACGCGTACGCACTTAGTGTGATTGGTGTCTCGACCGGAAGTGACGAAGGGTACAGACAATATTTCCCTTTGACGCCGCAATCCGTTTCGTTTTCTCGTCTCCAACGTAGCCCAAAGAAAGAAGGAAAATAAAATAAAAATAAGAACAGTCCATCATCCGTCAAGCATTACACGAAATATGGCAGCTATTGTAATAACTCGACTGTGTATTAATTAACTTTTAATTATTTAACTCGCAATTATTAATCGTTAGACATTTTATTCGCTTAAGTTAATCTGTACGATTGAATATGTTGAGAATTCGCTACGTCGCGAAATCTGTCAACGGCCAGGCGCAGCTTCCGGATATCACGACTGGCGACTATCGCAATCAACTCGGCAGCTATCAGGGCAGCGGCGTTCTGTATACCGGAAATGCATTTGCCCGCGTGGCCAATCAAAGTTTTTATTATAATATTCATGTATTCACTGTTTCTCTATGTTAAAGAGAACTTCAATGGCGCCATTACGATTTATAGAAGTACCAGAACGGATTCCTCGCGTCACTTTATACGGTCTCGCGGAATTCTTTTATCTTATTTATATCGTTTCTTTTTCTTTGTTTACCACTGTCTTCTCTTTTTTTTTTCTTTGGTTTCGTTTTTTACCTTTTACTGTATCACGGTCGTGATTCGCAGCTCACCGATTGCGCAGGCGTCAATGAGATTTTATTTAAACTCGCGCCATACTGACACGTAATTATTTTCGCTATATACTTCGTCTCCTATCTTCTTTTTTTAATATATATACATATACATATTATATATATTAACGTTAACCGTCGACGGTGTTTTTTCACGTTTGTTGTTAGTGTCGTTGCGTGATCGCGGTCGATTAATTAATACCGCAGGAGAATGGTGTGCTCATTACCAGTATAGTGGTTGTCGCGATTTGTTTTTAACAGGAGTTTACTATTATTATTATTATTATTATTATTATTATTATTATTATATTTGATTATTATTATATTACAATAATTATAACTATTACCATATTAATATTATTAATCAACTTAGATTATCGTCGCCATTTATTACCAGCTTTTATGGTGACGCGAAAAAAAAAGCAAAGAAGAACAAGAGAAAGAGAACTATGGTGATTTGTATCTAGAAAGAGAGAGAGAGAGAGGAAGATGAGAATTTTCATTATTGATCGCTCATAGATTATCAATCGATCGAATTGTCGCTATTATATTTTTACCGTATCGATTATATTGTCTCGCCTGTGTCTGTCGCGTTGAAGTCTCCGATCTGGCGTAAATGCTTGGTGAAGCGAGAATTATAGTAACAGAAAAAGAAAGAAGTAAAAATGGTAATTAAAAGTGATGCTGCCCTCATCCTCATTGCCTCTCCTACGATATCCTCCATTTCCCATTATCCAATTACGTCCTGTCCGTTATTTCTTTACGATGAATTCCAAGCCCCGAATAAAGGATGCTTGACGGCAATTATCAATCGTTTAATACCGATTTTACGTATCGACGACTGATCATCGATTAATCAATGACATAAATTGCGTAAGGGACTTAGACACAGGCGAGGTAGCCCACTTTGTGTCCATGAACCGAGCCAGCCTCAGACCACCGTCCCTTCCTTCCTTCTCGCAGCATCCTGAGGAAACGTAATTTCAGAATGTAACGACAAAGCGAGCATAAAATATGTTTGTGTACGTTTATTTATTTTTTTGAATTTTCTCTTGTCACTACC